>CM031243.1:821770515-821901823 GCA_018340775.1 Taxus wallichiana var. yunnanensis | reverse complement strand
TTAGAGCTTCCTTCCTTTAGTTGTTAGGAAAGATGGTCGGGTTGTCATTTTTTCCATTTTGTTACCCATATGGGAGAGTGGACATTAAGTCTCTGGGTGTAGTTTATTACCCAATCCTATGCACGTGTCCTCGAACCCGACCTCGTGGCGTAGTACCCCTATTAGTAGCCATGAAGAGCTGCGATGTGAATGTGGTGTTAAATTTTATGTTTTACATTAGTAATCTTGTGTTATTTTATCAACGACCAGCATGTTATTTTATGATTGGATTGAGAAGCTCGAGGATCTTTTAGTTATTTATATTTTTCGATAATTTTTAGACTTTCTGCATGTGGCTACTTAGCCACTTTCCTTGATTGTAGACATTTCTTAGATGTTATTTTGATTGGTGACTCATAGCTCATTATGTCATCAAGGCTATTTAGCTAAACATTCAAGCTTGGTTCCTTCTTGCATGATGATGAGTCGGTTCTATGCTTCTTGTATTATGATATTTCGTCATATGGAGGTACACCCTTGGTGTCTTGAATGTCCTCTTAGGTTCTTAAAGTTATGCCTTGTTTTTGGATGGACGAAACCTTGAGTGTGCCTATGATCTTAGAGTTAATTTTCATTGCTCGACCTTACTAGATAGAAAGTTTGTTGTGTTGTGCATTCTAGTTGGCGATCACATTAGCCGTGGTGGTGATTCTCTTACAATCGTAAGATCTTGACCCTCGTTGGAGTAGAAGTGTTTAATTATGGGATTTTAGATTTTGTTAGGATTGGATTTCCTTTTGGTTGATTGTAAATGTTAGTGGAAAAGTGTTTGTTTGATAGTGAATTTTCATCGATGGCATGTTAAATTATATCATGGGTTCTTGGTTACATCATAGTGTTTTGACTTGTGGATTGTATGCATCTTGGTAATTATGGATATATTTAATCCCTTTCGGGCAGTGTGTTTATTTAAGTGTACTTGTTTTTCTCTCTTAACTTATAAATAAGTCTACCCTTACCTTAAATTTCCTTTACTATGAATAACATTCTATGACCTATTAATCTTTGGGTTACTTGGAAACACTTATGGATGCTTTGGGTCTTTTGGACCTTTCTCTTAGAGATGTTAGTTTGGTAGATCTTAATAGTTAATCTTGGTGGTGCTTATATTGTACTTCCTCTTTTAAAAACTATAACTCTTGGTTGTAAAGTCCATGATTTGGTAAATTATTTGGTTGCCCCATTGCATTTGATGCTTTCTAGTGTGGATGTGGTGTCCTTGGAGTAAAGTTGCATTGTCATCTAGTTGCTTGGCTGGTGGTATCTTGTGGGGACATGAGAATTGATTGGAAAACCTTCTTTGGTTATTAGGGAGTAAAATGTTTCCATCCTAAACAAAAAAATTGTTAAACCTTAATAGTTTCGTAAAAGTAAGATTATACCTCTTTAATGTGCGTTCCTTGAAAATTTCTTGTGAGACTTATTAAGACCCACTAAGAATTTTTAATGATGATTGAAATTATTTGGTAAATCCTTGAAATATTGGTGTGATTCATGTTGGTTCATTGTTTCCTAGTTCTTACAAAAATTAATGATGTGATTTCTATGACGAATGTCTCTTGTTCCTTTAGAATTAAAAATGTGGTGTGTTGATTTATATCTCTTTCCCATAAAAGTAATTATGTGATATGTTTGAACCTTCCTTCTCATTAAAATTTTATTGATAAGACGACTCAACCAAAATTCCATAAAACTATAATTAAGGAGATTTGACCTTGGAACTTAACAAATAAACTAGAGCATAGAAAAAGGGAAGTGATCCTTGTTATACCCTTGGTAGATTAATAGAAGAAATAAAAACCATGTAGAAGAATAGAAAGGAAACCTTGTCCATCCACCTTCCTTATGAGTAAAATAAATGCTCTCTGCCTATACAAAATGGTGAGACATCATGCCCACCTTAGTGGTGCTCTTTATAACATAAACTGGTGATGTCATAATAGAAGGAAGTTTGTAGCTAAGTAAACATGAAAGGAGTGTTCTTAACAAGCAAAGCTATAACTTTTGACTTAATGAGTTGATTTATAAAATGGGTAAAATTTATGAGTATTAAGTGTAATGTATAGTTGAACTGCAGCTTCGTTGCCTACTACCTGCGAAATTGTGGAAACATCTTGTGGATAGTGATGTGTTATTATTACATAAGTACTCCTTATTAACAAACATTTGTACTTCCCTTGTAAGATTCAAATCTTTAGACGTTTTTTGCTTCATGGCTCAACGAGTGTTAGTTGTAGCCCTTTTGGAGTGATCCTTATCTCTCATTTTGAGAAAAACAAAATCTTTGCGTGTTGTCTTAGTCCTTGGTGACCTAAGTTGTTTTAATTTTAAGGCAACATACATTAAGGATATGAAATAGCTTTGGGAAGTATTCTTCTCTTCTTGTTTGTCTTGAGACACATTATTGTAGTGCCTCTCTTTTAGTTGGGAAGGAAAGTGCAAGTTGTTCTCGTAAGTTGTTACTCGATTTTGGTATGATGCCCTCATGGAGTGTAGTTGGACCCACCTTGTTACTTGTTCTTCTCCCTAAATACCTTGAGTACTCTTGGGTGTTACGATTTATGCATGTGCTCTCTTTATGGTTTTTTCGAGATTGAGCGGGAAATAAGATAAATGTATCCCAATGCATTATAGTGAATGGTGCTTTTGTATTGATATGTTAGTTGCTAAAAGAGATATTTTTGCTAAAAGTTTGACGTCTCAAAAAATTGGATAGTGTTGAATGCACAAAATTATTTTAGTGTATAAGCCGGATTATATTACTTGTGGTCATGATTTTGCTTAAGTATTACCATAAACATTTAATTGCACCCTCTCGGGTTATAGAAGTGATTCTCATGAATAGTTCTTGATTGTAAATTTTTTTCTGATTTAGGTGTCCTTCCTTGTGGTTTAACCTCATCTTATGTGATCTCAAATTTGTGAGACCCTTGAGAAAACATGTCTTTCCATAGAATGAGATGGTTGTGATTGATAATTGCTAGCCTTTTCTAGTTAAGAAACTCTGAAAGTGTAAATCAACCTTAGTGAAACCTTAAATTTTGTTATTGCAGTATGTTGTATCAATGGGAAATGTGGTCATCTCAAGTTTATGGGAAATTCTCCTGTAATTCCCTTACTTGGTGGTTATTCTTGGGGCTCCCTGGACCTTTTCATGTTTTTACACTATGTTTTTGTAACTTGTTTGACCATGTAGAGTTACTCCTTTGAATTGAATGTCCAAAACTTAATTGGAGAAAGTGCATAATTCATCCCTTGATAATACTTCTTCTTGTTAAATTACTTTGGACCAAACTTGAGTTCAGAGACCCACACTTTTTGAATCAAAACAATTCCAAAATGGTACGATCCTTCCTCTATTGCATTGTTTCCACATCTGTTGTAGTGAATTCCAGAGGATGTTGAGTCTAAGGGGAAGGGATGTAGTGTCCACTTCCCTTCACCACTTTTATTACTGATCATGATATTGTAGACTATATGATGGAATTTTTTTATAGTTTTGATTTAGTATGATGTTAGATGTCAGATCATGGATTATTGCTGACTTTGATTTATATATGATGCATGATTATTATTAGAGACACTTTATACATTGATGTTGGTATACTATTTGACATGGTTATATTATAGATGTTGTTCGGACATGTGATATTTGATATTTTGAGTAAACCTAGAAAATGGAAATTATTTGATGATGATATAGTTGTTGATTAAATTACAAATGATATAGTTGTTACTTTGATGTTGTTGTGATTCATTTATATAGATGATTTTGGAATTATATTTATATTCATTTTGGATGTTCTGATATGGCCACGAGGCCGAAGGAGGTAATTGTGTTTTGCAGGTTAAATTATATCATGACAAACATCGGGGGATTGGAGACTAACCACAATGGAATTCTAGATGAATTCAACAAGGTCACCATGGCAACTTATTTTGTTGTGTTTGTGTTTGATTGTTGTTAGGGATTCCCATGGGGGATCACCTTTAAATGTGACCATGGGTTTTGTGTATTTGTTTATGTGGTTCCTTGTTTTATTGTATGTATTTTATTAGTGATGTGTCCCTTTCTTTTATTTAATTAAATTGTGGTAGATTAATGTGAGAAAACATATGGTTAAAAGTTAATTAATTAAATTGGGACATAAGAAAGTAATTATTAAAGTTGTTGACCCTTGTGTTAAATGTTGTAAGGTGTGTGTAAGTAAGGTTGTAAGATATGTGTAAGAGATGTAAGTGATGTGTAAGTTTACTTTGGAGTGTGAAACACTCCACCTTCTTGGAAATTCGAATTTGTCCTTGGAGGCTAATTTTGGAGGCTTGTGGGACAAGTAAAACTTGTCCCATACCTCTTAATTTTATTTACCAACCATACCTATGGTTGGAGGGTTAAATTTAGACCTTTTTAATGCATTTTTATAAGTCAAGTTGCATGTTTTAATTGCACTTTCTTCATGTTTTAAATTTGCAGTCCTTATGGGGTGTGGGCTTGGTTGGAGTGTGTAAGTAATTTGTCATATTTTCACCCACCTATTTATTATGCTTGGGGGAATGAAGTTGACTTTGGTGTTGGAGTTGAGGATGTGTGATGTGGCATCCTACATGGATCCACCTCATCCTCTTCTCTTCCCTCTTCCTTAAATTCAAATTTTCTTGGCTTGTTGTGGGTTACTTGGTTACTTGATTTCACTTTTGGCATACTTCATTTGGGGGTAAATTTTCCCTGGCTGTTGGGAGCTCTTGTTGATTTTGGAGGAGATTGGAGATCATTTCATACTTGGTCATTACTGATTTTGGGACTGTATTTAGACATTGAAAGCTTGTTGTATTGGAAAAAATCTACCATGGAGAGGTAGGAGCTTAGATATTCATATATGATTTTATTTATTTTTATGTTTGTTGGCTGGTTAGTAGCAAGTTGGGTGACTGCTTAGGAATGGTGTAGGAGAAGGCTATGGGGAATCATTGAGGAGGTATAAGGGAATGCTAGTGGCATCAAATTTATTGTGGAGGGAGTTTGGGATTGGGATCCACCATGGAAAAGAAATAGATTGCATTTCTTACTCTTGGGGGGCATAAGGAGGATTTTGGGGGAATAAGGATATCCGAAATAATTTATATTGGTGGGGTTGTTACATGTGGATGCCCATTTCCCATTGGGAGGTATAAGAAGTGTCCCCATAGTTCCTTGATCCTTGTGCTTAAATGATGAAGCAGTTTTGTTTTAATGTTTCAATGTAGTTGTAAACTATATTTTTTTTTGGACTATATTTTTACCGTGAAATGTTGCATGTGTGTTGTGGAAGCCTTGTTGCCATGGGTTGAATCACATATTTTATTGCATCATGGTTGGGGCTCGGGCGCCAATGAAGAAGGATGGATTCTCCTCTTCATTGGATGTCTTGGTTGGGTGGAGAGCATTTCCTTTCCCTGCCTTTGTTGTGATCCAAAAAGAGAAATTCATGTTGTTGTTCTAGAGCAGAGAGAAAGAAACAGTTTGACAAATGCCATGTGAAATGAAATCTCATTTAGAACCCTTCCCACTTTTAAGTGGATTATCTATATATTATTTGTAATGGAAAGATACTTTGTATTGAGCTATGAAAGTTGTAAATTCGAAAGGTTAAAGATATATATACTCGATTGTTCATTTGAAAGAAAGAAATTGAAATCATTATTTGCATTCAAGAAATTGAAGATGTAAAGTTATATATTTGAAATCAATAAAATATTGCACTACCCTTATCAATTTACATTGTTGTATTGAAATTGATCATCAAATTGTGATTTGAAATCTCTGTTTGGAAAATTGAAATGAGGAATACGTATGAAGGAAATATATGTAACTCTCTTCTTTTGAAAATATGTTAAAATTAGAAATCAGACTTTGCACTTTAGCTATTAAATGGTTTGTTTAAATCAACTAAATGCATTATACTAGAATAGAAATAAATTCCATATTGGAAGATGAAAATGATACACAGATCCTTTAGAAATTGACCTCTGCTTTAAATTTTAAAATTGGAAAATACTTCTCTAAAATGCACAGCGATTAACCTAAAAGTAATAATCAACATCAAACATTAAAATATAGCATGCTATGTTATCATGCACTCAATTGGACTAAAATCCTTAAGGAAAAATCCTTCAAACATTGCAAAAATCATGTCCAAACCTTTCATGAAGCTTATTTTGTTGTCCGAAGTTGTAAAAATCGAATTGAAATCAATCAAGCAAAATTACCCTCCAAATGCATCGTAAATTCTTTGTAGAAACAATCATCCATGTCTATTTTTACATGTTGATATAGGAGGAAGATCAAATTTAATGATCTAACAAGTTAAAATTTACCATCTCGCACTATATAATCCTTAAAGAGCCATTTTCTTAACATTCACCCCTTAAACCTTATCAAAATAAAAAATTAATGATCCTTTGGCAAAGAGGACATTCGGATCTTTCCAGAAAGTCCTCATTTTCCCAAAATTGAGTTCGCGCTTATCAACGCTTATGGCCTTCTCAAGTTTTCTTCACTTGGCATTAAATTTTGGGAAATTTTTTCCTTGCGGGCCCATGGCCCGAATTTTTCCTTGGGACTTAGGAAAAAAAAAAATTGAATTTTTTTCAAATTCTCCTAGCCGCTAACCACCACGCAGCCCAATTAGAGTCTGCCACATGGCACCACAAGGTGTTGGCGGAGAGGCAGACCCATTTTAAAACTTAGCACATCCAGAAAGTTTTAGAAAATTTTTCCAAGTTTTCCACGCCACCCCACCTCCCCATGACCAATCGGGTGATGCCACGTGGTGTCACAAGACACCGGTGGAGGTGCGTGTCCTATTTCCTTTTTGTGTTTCAAAAAAATTTAGGAAAATTTTCCATGTTTTCCCCGCCGACCCTCCACCCCGCAGACCAATCGGGAGCTGCCACATGGCATGAGGAATTGGTGGAGGTGTGGGTTAGTCTTACCCTCTTATCCCTTTGGGGTGCTAAACAAAAGTTCTCCCCGCCCCCCATTTTTCCTCACGCTTGCCTTAGGGAGTGCCACGTGTCCCTTATGGACTTGGAGACCCATGGGTGCACAGTGCAAATTTTGTTTTTCACCCCATGCAGGAATGTTTTTAAAAGCCTCCCGTGGCCCACCAACCCGCCCTTTGGGAAAATTTTCACCCTGGGCCCCTGAGCATGAAGCCCACTCTTTGGGAAAATTTTCACCCTAAGGTCCTTGACCCATAACTTGAGAATTATGAGGAGTTAGGAGGACTTCTTTATATCAATGGAAAGGTGAGGAAATTTCCTATCCAATTGGAATGATTTAATAAATTTTTCAATGCGTTAAGTGTGAGAAAATCAAGTTGAAACTTTAACTGATTTCTGGAGTGGGTGGCAAGTAAGAAATTACTCGATGATTTTAAATATGTATTCTTTTCCCCACTTTAATTAAACCTGATCTTGTCTTAGATCTTGTGGGATTAAATACATTGGGTATTTAATTTTTTTGTCCCTTAACCAATTTTTTTTTTGAATCAGGGAATATTTAGCTAAAATGTCAATGTAATCAATGATTAAATTAATCCTAAAAGAGATTTGAGCTAGGTGTGGACTTATTACACTTGTTGCTTTAAAATGTGGAATTAGTAATTATTATAATGGAAAAAGTTATCGGTTGAATTTAATTTTCCTTGAGACTTTGGATGTTAACACCTTAAACAAAAATTATTCCATAATTTTTGCAACTAAACCTAGGTTGTTGATGGGTCTCAAGTGGGTTGTTTTAGTGGGTGTTACATATGTGGTGTTCTTATAGTTAAAATATTTCCTTGTCGTTTTGATTGCTTAGTTGGTGGTATCCTGTGGTAATATGGGTGTAGATTTAAAAACTTTCCTTGTCTTATCAAAGTAAAATATTTTCACCAAAAGGATAAACAATGTTAAACCCTAGTAGATCAGTAAAAGTAATTATGCTTCCTTAATGGGTCTTCCTCGTAACTTCTTTTGAGAACTTGTAGAAACCCACTAGGAATGTTTTATGATACTTGTAATTAGTGGAAAAATCTTGAAATATTGTTGTGATCCATGTTGGTTGATTGTTTCCTAGTTCTTACCAAATTAATAATGTGCTTTCTATGTTGAACGTCCCTTATTTCCTTAGAATTAAAAATGTGATGTGTTGAATTACCTCTCTCTCCCATAAAAGTAATAGTGTGATATGTTTACCATTCCTTCTGATTAATTTTTTTTAATTTGACAAATTGACTCACCCAAACATCATAAACCGTAATTGAGGAGATTGGGCCTTGAAGCTTAACAAATAAACTGGACCATAGAAAGAGAAATGGTCCTTGCTTTAACTTTGGTAGATTAATAGAAAGAATAAAACAACCATGTAGAAGAATAGAAAAGGAAAAATTTGTCCATCTACCTCCCCTAGGAATAGAATAAATATTTTGTTTCTCCACCTATATAGAATGGTGAGATGTCATGGCCACCTTAGTGGAGATCCTTATAACACAAACATGTGATATCGTAATAAAACATAAATATTTTAATTAAGAAAACTCATAAAGGAATGTTCTAGGAAAAATGAAAATACAACTTTTGACTTAATTAGTTGAGTTATAAAATAAGTAAGATTTATGTGTATTGAGTGTAATGTATAGTTGAACTTATAGTTCACGCCAACCTAAAATTATGAAACACACCCGGTAGATAACAATGTGTTCTAGTTGCTTAGTACTTCTTATTCATATATGTATGTGCCTTTCTTGTGGGAGTTTTGGGTCATCATACCCTTATCACCCCGAAGCTCGATGAATGTGAGTTGTGGTCCTTTTGAATTGAGACTTATCCATTGTTTGAGAAGCAACCTCCTTGTGTGTTGTCTTGTCCTTGAGACCTAAGTTATTGTAATTTTAAGGCAACATATGTTAAGGATATAAAATAACTTCTGGGAAGTCTTCTTTTCTTCACATTTTCATGGGTCACCTTGTTGTTGTTGCCCATTTCCCATTAGGATGGAAAGTGCAAGATGATGTTATTCACTTTTGATACGATGTACCCTTGGATTGTAATTGATCCCCGTGTTACTTGTTCTTCTCTCTAGTGACCTTGAGTGGTCCTTGGTGTCTCTCTGTGCTCTCTTTGTGGTTATCCACGAGCTTGAGTAGGAAATAAGATAAATAAATCCCATTGTGCTATAATGTATGGTACTTGTATTGATATGTTAGTTGCTAGGGGAGATATAAATATATATATATATATATATATATATATATATTTTTTTTCTTTTGCTAAATGGTTGAATTCTTTAGATTTAGTTGGTATGGTGTGTTTGATTCTTAAAACAAAAGTGTAAAAATCAGACTATAGGAAACCTTGTGGTCTTGACTTCGCTTGTATTACCATGAAAAGTATATTGTAACCTCTCGAGTTATATAAGTTCTTTCCTTGAATAGTTCCTTGATTTTAAATGTTTTGCTAATTTAGGTGTCCTTGTTGATTAACCTCATCCCGTGTGATCCTCAAATTGTGGGACCTTGAGTAGACTTGTTCCTCATTCAGATTTGGTCATAGTTGATTTTGCTAGCCTTGTCTAGACAACTAACCTTGAAATCATGGCTTAAATGTGTAGAAACCTAAACTTTTATTAATGTAGTATGTTGAATTCCTTGCTGAAACTATGTGGTCATTCTCAAACTCATGGAATTATCCTTATTATTCCTCTACTTGGTGGTTACTCTTAATACTATTTTTAACTCTTCATGTTATATTTTTATGTGTGGTATCTTGGTTAGTAGCGTAAATTTACTCTCTAGATTTAAGTGTTCGTAGCCTTGCATGTAGAAATTTTAGAACTTATCCTGCAAATCTCCCTTCTACTTGCTGAATTACATTGGACCAAACTTAGGTTTTTTACACCCACACTTGTTTGAAACAAGCAATCCCATAATGGAGTGATCCTTTTTCTATTGTATTTGTTCTATCTCTTTCTAGTGACTTTCAGGGAGGAATTCGAGTCTAAGGGGGGGGATTTAGTGCCCACTTCCTTCGACACTTTGATATTGATCATGATACTACTGACTATATTATGGACATTATTATAGTTTTGATTTAGTATGGTGTTAGATGTCGATCATGGATTATTGTTGACTCGATTCATATATGATGCATGATGATTATTAGAAACATTTTATATAGATGTTCCCATGTTGTTGGACATGTTTATATATATATATATATATATATATATATATATATATATATTTATGCATGTTGTTAGGACATGTGATATTTAGATATATTGAGTAGACCAAGAATATTGAATTCAAAATTGATGATTATATAGTTGCTAATGAAATTGTAAGTGATATTATTGATTCTCTCGATGTTGTTGTGATTCATATATATATTGATGATTTTGAAATAATAATATATTCATTTGGATGTTCTGATATGGCCACGAGGATGAAGGGGTATTCGTGACAGTGCAAAAAAATATCACAACAAACATCGGGGGATTGAGACCAACCAAATTGAAATTCTAGATGAATTCAACAAGGTCACCATGACAACATGTTTTGTGTGTGTGTGGGTTTTTATAGCGATTCCCATGGTGGGGATTACCTTTGAATGTGACAAAGGGGATTTATGTATTTATTAATGTGGTTTCTTTTATTAATGTTTGTATGTGTTTATTTTGGGGTGCTTTTACCCTTTTCATTAGTTATTAAATGTTGTGTTAATGTTGTGAATAATCATGTTGTTAAAGGAAACAAATCAATATGTCATAAGAAAGTAATTAGTAAAGTGGTTGGATTTTGTAATAAATGTTGTAAGTATGTGTAAGTGACCTTATAAGTGATGTGTAAGTTTACTTCTAAGTATGAAACACTCCACCTTCTTGAAATTCAATTTGTCCTTGAGGCTGATTTTGAGGTTTGTGGGACAAGTAAAACTTGTCCCATACCTCTTAATTTTATTTACCAACCATATTTATGGTTGGAATGTTGAATTTAGACCTTCTTTATGAATTTTTATATGACTAATTGTAAGTTTTAATTGCACTCTTGTTACATTCTATCAAATTCAATCCTTATGCGGTGTGGACTTTTTCGAGTGTGTAAGTTTATTGTCATATTATTCACCCACCTTTTTATTGTGCATTGAGAATGATCTTGAATTTTGTGTTGGAGTTGAGGATGTGTGATGTGGCACCCTACATGTTAGGAAATAAGGGATAAAATATGCGGAATAATCCTCACAGAATCGCAATAAGAGAAACTAATATGCAGAAATTATTACAGATCTCAAATAAAAGTGCAGTAATAAAATAACACAACACAAAGAGACAAGATTTAACGTGGTTCACCCAATTTTGGCTATTTCCACAAAGAATTACTTGCTTAGATTTTATTATAAGCCACCGCTATCTCAATACAATACCTGTGATCAGTTTGGAGCTATGCTCAACAAACTCTACAGACCGATAAAATGACACCAATTCAAAACACATCGCAATGTTTACATTATATCTCTATCATATGAATAAAACCATATAAATAGACAACTACTTAAGTAGTTTTACAAAACTCGTAGGTATCAAAACCATGGGAAAAATTGTCCTATAAACTCGTGGGTCAAAATCCCTCCCAAATGAGAAAATCACGTTTCCCGATATATCGTGAACATTTTAAGTTAGGATACATGAAAAGTGTAAAGACACTTAGTGTATAGTCTTCAACACTTTCACACATGAAAACAAAGCTCCTTGACCTAACAATCTCCCACTTGGAGACTAGTTTTCCTCCGAGAAAGCTTCTCAACCCTTCACTAGCTTCTATGAAGACCAACCAAAGATGAACACAACTTCGCTTTTCCTTGTGACCACCTTGGTCATCATGTCTATAGGATTTTGACCGGTATGGATCTTATCCAACTTCAACTTCTCTTCCTCCAAAGCATGTCCGATGAAATGGTACCTTAATCGTATATGCTTCGTCCCAGAGTGGAAAACGAGTTCTTAGCTAGGTGTATAGCACTATGACTATCACTATGTAGATTTCCTTCCTCCCCTTATGCCACAACTCCTCAAGAAATTTTTGTAATCAAATAATTTCTTTGCTTGCCTCTGTGGTTGACAAAGCCACCAGCTTCCGTAGTCTTGAAATCCATCTCACTTTGGTGTCCCACCTACAGATGTAAACATAACTCGTCGCTTTCCTCCTATTGTCTACATCTCCACCACATCTCAATCTACATAACCACACAAAATGTTGTCTCGATCAACTCTAGCACAAAAATGTCCCCATGGTCCCTCTCAAATACCGAGGGGGCCACTTTACTACCTACCAAAGTGATCTCTGCTTGATCACTCATAAATCTACTCACCGCTCCCACCGCATGGGGAATATCGTGCCCGGTACACACCATGCCATACATCAAATTGCCAACTACTTATGAGTAAGGTACCTTGGACATTTAATTTCTCTCCTACTCTATCTTGAGACACCAAGCTCCTTTGATAACTTGAAATGGCCTACCAAAGGAGTCCCAACCGGTTTAGCATCCTCGCATATTAATCCTCTTCAAGACTTTCTTAATGTACTCTTCCTGAGATAAAGTCACTTCCATTCCTTCCTATCCCGAGATATCCTCATACAAAGTATTTGTTTGGCTGCCACCAAATCCTTCATAGAAAAGGATTCACTTAGCTTCTTCTTGAGTACTTTTATTTCCTGCATGTTTTTACCTGCAACCAACATGTCATCAACATATAGACATAGGATAATATAACTACCATCCTCAAATTTATTTCTATACACGTAATGGTCGTGGATGACATCTAATATAACCTTGCTCCTTCATGAAGCTATCAAATTTATTATACCATTAACATGGAGCTTGTTTCAAGCCATACAAGCTCTTCTTCGGTTGCACACCATCTCCTCTTTACCTTTGACCTCATAGCCCTCTGCATTGCTGCATATATAGTTCCTCCTCCAAATCACCATGGAGAAATGCGGTCTTTACATCAAGTTGTTGTAAGTGCAAGTGTTCCTCCTATATATTGTACACACTTCATAATAAAACAAGTTTGTGTAGAGTACTTCACTCCACATTCTTCTCTCTTATCTCGCTTCCTACAGCTTTGGTATCAGAGCGCCATATATCTTACCTGTGTGAAATTATTTTTCTTTTCTCTCGGCATTTTTCCTTGTTGTTGTTTAAAGCATATGGCTCAGAATCGAGAGGAGACTTGTGTATGTGGAAATGAGAAGTTTCTAGCGGCTGCGTGGTGGAGAAACAAGGGCTTGCATTTTTTTTTGTCTTGTTCTGTCATCTCGCTTTGACACTGCGTGGAGGAATATGAGTAGCGACACTTAAAATTGGTTACTCAATTTAGTGTCCTCTTATCCATTTACTTGCTTAGGTAACTCCGGGGCACGTTTGCTACCAACTATCCCCTTGGGATATTATCCAATTTGTGATTTAATCACTTATTCCAAATTTAATTCATCACATCACATCTTACCCATGAGTAATTAAATATTAAATATTTAATTACGCTTCTTCCCATGCATCTTAATCACTTATCCACCCCAAATTTATTCTATCTATGCATCGCATCCATTTTTAATCTTCCCTAAGCGGGATTTTTTCCATAGTCGGATAAGTCTTTTCTTTCTCGAATCAATCAATTTGGCCACCTCGAGTCTTTTCCGCGATCGGCGCCGACCCATATGGTCGGCGCCGATTTTCTAGGAGCGGCGCCGATTATAAAAGCAAGCCCAGAACTCAGTTCTAAGGACGGAAGAGACCGAAGGGAACGAAGAGATTACGAACGAGCGAAAAAGCGAACAGAGAGCGAGAAGGATTCAGGTTGCAAGAAGGAGAGATCTTTTTAGCATCAATTGTCTCGTTAGGCAGATCCTCGTCCCTAATCAATCTCGAGAGGAGCACCGTTACTCCGCCCGTATCATATCAACATCATACACCACCATCTATCATCTCGTGACTCTGCTTCAGCCGTCTCTCCATCTTCGGCACATCTTGCAGACTACATTCACCTTCCAACCCCGAATCTCATCGCACATCCCCCGATTGGTCGATCGCCGCCGGCTGACACCGATCTTACCCGGGCCGACGCCGACGGGCCCTGGGCCTGACGCGATCACATCGGGCCGCCGACATTATACGCCGATTTCGATTTTCGCAGATAGGTAAAAGGTCACAGTAACACAAATCCAAATTATTTCAGCTCCTGTTTTCAGTATTTCATGCTCATTGCTCGTTCTGCTTTTTATTACTGCAATCAGAAAATCTAGTCTTTATTTATATCTTTTATCATGTATGCTTCTTTTCTTTATTGAAAACGTGGACTGACATCCGTCGAGGAAGCTCATCGCTTCTCGGACCCGCTTCTTGGGCAGTCCACTTAAATATCTTTTAACGTGGTCTTTTTCTGTCAAGCATCGGTGTTTTGCAGGTTATTCGGATCTATTGTGCAAATTGCTCGTGTGCGCCCGTCTTGTCTACATCGGCTTCCTCATCCGTCTACATCTTCATCAGGTATCAATTTCATTGAGGTTTTTTCGTGGTTTTTGTGTTTAGTTTGGTACATTAACTTGACAGTAATAAGCGCAAAATTCTTGATCTACATTCTCGCACGCCGGTGGGACCCAACCAAAGTCCCTCATTGGTAAGTTCATTTCTTTTCTAGTTTTGAACTCGTGTTCCTTTTCTTCACCGATTTCTATCACCCTATTTGAGCATTTCTGTCATCATTTCAATCTTGCTTTTAAAGTAAATTCATTATCTTGAAATTCTTCTATTTCCTTAAAATAGAAATTTTTCGCTTCACCACTATCCGGATGTATCTTTCCGGATCTTGTTTGTTGTTTGCTTGATCTTTTCTTGCGGGAGCACTTTGCTTGATCGTGGATTGTTTGAGGGGAAGAGCTCAACAACGCGCTTTTTGAAGTCCACACACCTCGAGAGCTAAATCTACAGTATTCCTCTTTTCGGTGTTTTTCTCCTTTTTAGGATTTCTTTGTTGGTTGTCTATCACATCCAAACACTTCAATTTTTGGTGCTTAAAAGGAACTTAATCGCATTTGGGAAAGAACTTGTTTGACTTGTCTTCATCGAAATCAAACATTTCGTTTTAAGTGCTTAAAAAGAACCTTTTCTTTGTCATTCACGCATGCTTTTTCATCTAGTTTTAATTAGGTTGGAGAATTGATCAAAATCGGTAGTGACACTATTTGATTTTTATTTTTCACCCTTGCACACAAAGCCAAAATCACTAGGTATAAAGCATTTAAACAAAACTCCTTCCCTGGCCTCGCCTACTTGGAAGTGATATCCAAGAGGAAGAGCCTACGTGGTACTCGGCCGCGCTATAAATTCACGGAAGATTTTGGTATATATTGGCAAAGCACCACTCCCTTATCGCAGCGGTGTGTGAAGTGCGGGGTAGGCCCCTATATCAAGCCACGACTTGGTCTTTTATCAAGTGCCTTCGACTCCTCACCAAACATTACCCAAACCATCCTTAGTTTGGCTATCTCGAGTAGTTCCCGCTTCTAAAAGCCTTCCTAACATTTTCTTTTCTTAAAAGCATCAAAATTTAAAGGAGATAATCACTTGCGCTGCTTGAATTGTTTGTGCATTAGTTAGGACAATCTTCTTTCTTGCTTGTTTATGACGGTTATCACCCGGTCACAATCTAGGAAAATGGCCCAACAGGTTCCTTCTTCCTCCGAAATCACCACCAGCGTGGATGTTTCGGCACCCCTCCCATCTTCCTCGGGACCGCTGTTAGTTGGTTCCCCCTCATGGTCGTATAATCCCTTCTATCAAGCCAAAACAATCCCATCACGTCCAGCTTCTCCTAGTCCATCAGAAATATCTTCTGACTCGGAGTCTATTCCTCGCGGGGATCCTGAATTTCAGGCTCTCCTTGATCGCAATCCGGTAGCCCTCATGGACTACCTAGTACACAAGTCCATTCGAATATCTGACCAAGACCCACCAATCCGACAAGTGTACGATTATCCTCGTGGATCATCCCAGGCCTGTTTAGAGCAGTTTTCATCCTCTCTCCCGCCTCGAGCCACGGAAAAGGGGGAGGCTCTTGTGCCTCCTTTTTCTCTTTCACCAACCATGTTGACTAGTTCTCAAATTGCCTTACCTATTCCTAATACTGCAGTTACCTCAACTATTCCTCAACCTACCTTTGAGAGGTCTTCTGCCTTGGCGATAACGAGTGCGTCTGTGCACCCGCATATCGCCGTTTAATTCATCTATGCCCTCTATCGTGTCTCAAGGTCGCACTCTCTTCATGAGCCAACCCCCTCCGGCTAGTCGGTTGGTTCCTACTTCTCGTCCTCCAAAGAATCTTTCTTCCAATATTCCAAAGAATCGCGACCTTCGCCCATCCCCTAGTATCGGCACCCTTGGTACCAAATCCGGCGGTAGAAGGTCCCTTTCGTGTCTTGTTCCCAACATGTCCAATCTAACCAACACCCATGTTCCTCGGTCTGTCCCTATTCAATCAACAAACATAGGAATCCACTAATCACAGTTCCATCCGTCACCCAACCTATATTTTCTCAACCACTTATTATCTCACAAATTTCGCTTTATACGCAAGCCGCCTCACAAAGAAATACCACCCTGTGTCACCTAAAACACTGGTTATTCCTCTTATCATCCTATCCAACAACATGAATCCCCATTGACATCTCAACAACATCCACCACTTGCTTCTTATGTAGGACATACCAATGTGCCTACTCCTCCCCAATCTGATGTAGTTCAAATTCTCTTCAAGAAAATTGCAGACTTGGAAGCCTCCACAAAAGGAACCCGTCCCTTCATACTCCTTTGAAGAAGTGTGCAATGAACCCATTCATCCTTCGGGGCTTTTAAGCCTTATCCTCCCCAATGGGAACTTCCCAAATTCTCAAAATTTCATAAATGGGAAGACCCCAACAACATCTCATGAGCATTCAAACATGCTTGCTACCTCATCGCCCAAGATCGAGCTCATGCTCCGTACCTTTCCTATGTCTCTAGCAGGTCCCGCTTTGGACTGGTACAATAACATCCCTCAACATTCTTTGTTTTCCTTCTCTCAATTGGCCCAGATGTTTGTTGAAAACTTCTCAATAAATATCGCACATAAGATCTCAATCACAGATCTTTATAACATTCGCCAATTCGACGATGAGTCTATAGCAGACTTTGTCGCTCGTTGGAGAGGGATAATTAACCAATTGTCTTTCTCCCTTCCTCAATCCCAACAAATCGAGTTGTTCACCCGATCTTGTGCTAATCACATTTCTTCCACTCTAAGGATCCAAACTTTTCATACCTTTGAAGAGGCCTTTACGATGGCACGCAAACTTGAATCTCGTGCTATCAACAAGGAAAGTTAAAACTTCGCTCCAAATCTAAACCAGATTTCTCTCGGTTCACCAAACCAAATTCTTTCCTCCTAAAGATAAGAATCAAGGGTCCACAAATGCTATCGTATTAAAAACACCAAGAACCGATAGTACTCCTAATCAACCATCACGAAGAGACCCTTCATCTACTCGAAAAGGGCCTTCATCTTCTCGATCCTTCGCTCCATTGGGGGAATCATACGCCTCTATCTTAGAAAAAATGTTGGAAGTTCGCATGATCGAACTTCCACCCATTAGGGATATTGATGAAAGTCGAGATCGCCCATTCTGGTATAGGGAAAACGATTTCAGTCATTATCACAGAACCAAAGGTCATGACATCGAACGATGTCAGACTTTCAAAAATCTTGTCCAAAAATTCATTGACAAAGGCGAGCTCATCCTGGATAATCCGAATGCTCCCCCAAATCAAGCACTGGACGTTTTTAAACAACCTTTCCCCAATCATGCCCCAAATCATAATTCTTCTGAATCTCAAAAACCAAACACCCACACTATTAATTTCATCTCTACCGAGGACTCTTCTTCTCAAAAACCAATCCATCTCAAAACACATCAATCGAATCGATCCTCCTTCCTCTTCATCAATCACTTGGAATTCCTCCATCTTCGATAACCCACCTTTGAATATCCCTACGTTACCAAGCACGGAGTTATCTTTCTCCGCTCCTTTGTCTGACCTTCCATCTATACCCGAGACAGTGTCATCCTCATCTGTCTCATCATCAGACATTCTTTCAATGCTCGAGGCAATCACATCCCTCCGAGTTTCCACTACGGACACATCTACTTCCGTTTCTCCCATTCCCGCCGCAACTATGCCTTTGGTGAATGTACCCATAATTGTGCCAACTTCGACGGAAGTGTCTTCGATCTTGACCCTTCCTATCTCTTTTCCTACTACATCAGAAGTTCTCCCTCCGCAAGGCACTCCTTCTTCATCACTCCCTTCTTCCATCACCAATGTTACTTCACCTATTCAGGAAAAATCAAAAGAAGTAACACCAACACCTGCACACTCGATTCCTCAACCTAAACCGCGACAACCAAAATCTAACACTACACCATCAGTACCTCCCCACTTGCTTCCTCCGAAAAGGTTACAGCCACCTTATGCCGTGGAAGTTGTCACCATCCCTGAAAAGGGAAAACCCATATTTCGAACCATCAAGACCCTTGGTGCTCTTCCACAAAAATCTCTCTCTACGCCTCATAAACGATTGGATTTGCCCACTGAGAAGGCGTCTTCTTCTACACATCCATCAAAGCCATCATCTTCTTCTTCATCAACACCCCTAAAAGTAGACTTACCTACCAAAAAGATGCCACCTCTTCCATCAAGATCCTCATCTTCGTTACCAACAACCAAAGCACCCTATATTCCTCCTATTACACCTACCTTGAGGACTTCTTCCTCATCTAAATCAACATTATCTAAATCATCCGTAAATCCGACTAAGCAATCCCCTTTGTCTCCAAAGACCGCAAAATCTGTCACATCTCCATCCTCCTCAAAATCTATCTTAGGGGCTCCCCCTCCACCAAAGTCAATCATGTCTCATTTACTCCCATCCCAAGCACCCAAGACTGCTCCTCCAAATGTCCAAACAAATAAGAGGATCCCTAAAAGACTCAAGTTAAACCTAACATGCAAGTTCTTTTACCTCGCAAATGGTTAATGTAAAAGAACCATCTTCATCATCTCCATCCTCATCTTCGCTCTACCGGATTTTACACCGAAATCCTTCATCAACTTATCCAATCTTCATCTATAACCCTTCCTCCGATTAAACCATATAACCCGAAAGGAGTGAAACCTGCTTGGTTTAACTCTGATTTGATTTGTGCCTACCACCGTACTCCGGGTCATGATACTGAGGGATGTAAAGCTCTCCAAGCCGTTATCAAGAACCTTCTGGAAGAAAGTGACCTTTTGCTGGAGGAGGAGGAACAAGTACCTCCTGTCACCCTAGCCTCATCCGAACCTCAACCATCCATTCAGACCTCTAGTGGTTCCACGCCGCCCGATCTTCCACCCTCTCAAATTGACATGATCCATATCGCCACTAGAACCCAACGTTATCATAACCCATCTTCATCTCCAACATCTAGACCACGGGTTGTCATTTCTGCAGCCCCTGAAGGCGTGTCTCCTTCCTCATCAGCCCCAGACCTCGGTCTCCATTCGTGCTCCACCTCGACTCAAGTTCCCGTGATCCGCTGAGGAGAGTGTCATGAAGCAACTCACCCAAGCTCCGGTCAAAATGTCTCTTTTTGACCTCATCCAATCCTCTCCACAACATCGCCAAGCTTTGATTGATAATCTGCGTCGCATCGCAGTAAATTCCGATGAGCCCCAGCCCTTTGAGTTGGTTGTTGGACCGAATGGTCCATCAACTACCATTTCTTTTGAGGATTCGAAATTCCTTCTCTTTCTTCCGAAGATTTGAGGCTCCCTTTCATCACACCCAAATCAATAACACTACCTTAAAACGTGTTATGATCGATAGTGGAGCTGCACTCAACGTCATCTCCTCGCACACATTCGAACAACTTAAGTTACTAAAGAATGTGGTGTCACCTCCACCCTTCGCCCTTCGATCATTTAATGATCAGCTAGCAAGTCACTCTAGAACTGTGGTCTTACCCATCCGAGTAGGTAAGAAGTCGCTCCATGAACTCTTCTATATTGTCAAGGAAAATTCCACTATAACATGATCCTCGGACGCTCCCGGATTCGCGCAATGCATTGTGTCCCATCCACCCTCCATCGATGCCTAAAATATCAATATGAGGGCAAAATATATACTCATCCAGGAGATCCTTTTCCTTCCGCACAATGCGACATGACCACTAGGTCTCCCCCTTTAAAAGAAAATACATCTTCTCCAGATGGGGCCTCATCTTCTTCCATGCCTGCAACCAAACTACCGGATTTACAAAATCTGGAAGAGACATTGCAGCGTTTCTCACTAGGAGAGTTTCCTCTCCTTTCTTTCGATGCCCATCTCAAACCTAATGAGTATGGTAGACTGCATAAACAACTCTAAATATCAACCAGTCTCTGACGCATCGTCACCATTGGTTTGCCCAATCAATGCACTCAATTTCATCTACGGTGGTCTTGATACACCTCATTATCGCCCGATTCTCCTCCTAGAGCCAAACCTTACCTAACAGGGTTTGATCACCTACGTAATCCCACGTTTGCAAAGACTTATCTATATCGATGCGCGTGGAAAGGTTTTGGCCTTGGAAAATATGAACAAGGTATACATGATCTCAAATCCATTCCTACTCTCATGCCACATCAGAAATTTGGGTTAGGATTTAAACCCCTTTCAGAGGCCACCGTCACTATTCTTGATGAACCTCTTCCTACTGAAGAACCATCTTCCCCGACCAAGTCAGAAGCATCACTTGATGTGGACGATGACATTTCCATCCCACCTAACTTTTTTTTTTGATCAATACCATTTCCTTAGGGCCGTTGGTCTATGAGACTAACAATCGGTCCGCTTCTATACCATTAATCTTCCTCCAAATAATTGGAGACGACTCTCCTACTATCAACACTATCCACCGTGTGGGATGATGATTCTGCCCTCACCTATCTAGGGGAGGATTCATACCTTCCCAAGACTATTCCTTCGACACGCCTACCCTTCTCAACGAAGCCACTATTGACCTTAATATAGGGACTTCTGAAGACCCTCGCATCATTAAGGTCGGCCAATCCCTTAATCCACAGGAATTAGGGGACTTTACCGCTTTTCTTTCCAAACATCGTCAAGCCTTTGCTTGGTCATATGAAGATATGCCAGGGCTCGATCCCGATATTGTGGTCCACAATATCGTTACCCTTCCCAACATCAAACCAGTTAAGCAAAAATTGCGTAAAATGCACCCTAGAGTAGCCCTTCTTGTTAAAGAAGAATTACAATGCTTGCTCTACGGTGGCTTCATCCAACCCATCGATTATCCGCAATGGGTGTCTAATGTAGTACCAGTAACTAAGGCTACTGGGAAAATTCGAATTTGTACCGACTTCCGGGATCTTAATCTTGCCTGTCCAAAGGATGATTTTCCTCTTCCTAATATCGACCAACTCGTAGATTTAATCATGGGTCATGAGATGCTTTCTCTATGGATGGTTTCTCTCGGATATAATCAAATCCTCATCGCACTAGAAGACCAACATAAGACTTCCTTCATAACCCCTTGGGGGACCTTTTGCTATCGTGTCATGCCTTTTGGCCTTAAGAACGCAGGGGCAACCTATCAACGAGCAATGACCTACATCTTCCATGACCTCTTACACAAAATCAGAGGATTATGTTGACGATCTCCTCGCAAGTCCAAACGCCGTCAGATCATCTTTTCATCCTCGCACTCTTTTTGAGAGGCTTATCCGCTTTTGCCTTCGCCTAAATCCAGCTAAATGCGTGTTTGGCATTCTCACCGTAAACTTTTAGGTTTTATCATTTCCATCGGGGCATTGAAGTCGACCCCGCAAAAATAAAAGCTATCCTTGAGATGCCTCCTCGCCTAACTCAACTAAAGCAACTCCAGCCTCCAAGGACGTCTTCGCCAAGTGCGCTGCTTTATCTCCCAATTGTCGGACCGTTGTCAACCTTTTCACCATCTTCTCCGTAAGAATGTTCATTTTGGATGGGATGAGCATCGCCAAAGGCCTTTGATGATCTCAAAGCTTATCTTCTTTCTCCACTGTGCTTACACCTCCACGCGAGGGGGAGCCTTTCTATCTTTATATCTCGTGATCGACCATGCTTTGGGAGCCATGATCTCGATCGGACACTTGTGGTAAAGAACAAGCTGTCTATTACATCAGCCGCACCCTCCATGAGTATGAGACACGCATTACTCGAAGCTGAAAACTATGTTGTGCTCTCTTCTTCGCAACTTCTAAGCTTCGTCATTATCTCCTTAATCACAAAACTTACATTGTCACAAGTGTCAATCCCCTCAAGACAATCCATGCAAAACCTTATCACAATGATCGCATCACTCGTTGGCTTATGCTCATGACTGAGTTCGACCTCGAGTTTATCCCGCAAAAGGCTATCAAGGGTCAGGTTATTGCAGATCAATTAGCTGATGCTCCTCTTCCGGACACTCAAGACCCCCTTGCTCAATTTCCCGATGAGTTTATCCAACAAATCGATTTTGGTCTCTCTCCATTTAAAGTAAAGCTCTTCTTTGATGGATCCAAATGCCAGCAAGGGGGAGGTGCGGGTTTTGTGATGATTCCTCCTTGGGGTACGCCCATCCCAGTCGCACACAAATTAAACTTTGAGTGCACCAATAATATGGCTGAGTACGAAGCTCTTGTCTTAGGTCTTCAAAATGCCATTAATCTCGGCGCTCGTCATATTGACATCTTTGGTGATTCTGAACTCATCGTTAACCAGGTCACGGGTGTCTATCAATGCAAGAATGATATCCTTCAGAAATATCGCGACATCGTTCTTGCCCAACTCCAATCTTTCGATAACTTCACTATCCAAGCCATTCCTCGTACTGCAAATCGATTCGCGGATACCATGGCTTCTTTAGCCTCTCTTATCCCGCCTTTTACCGAAGACTCGCCTTTATGTAGTCAGCAACGATTGGATCAACCATCTCATCTTGGGCAACTAACGTCAATCAATGCTGTCACAACCCATACTCAGGATGAGTGGTATCAACAGATAGTTGATTATCTATCTCATTCGGTCCTTCCTCCAGATCTGACTCCCAATGGTAGAAGGTCTTTTGTCCAACGCACTAACCGCTATACTATTCTAGGCGGCCTTCTTTACAAACGAGGCTTTGATGGTATTTTGCTTCGATGCCTCAAAACCCATGAATCATCTAAAGCTATTCAGGAGGTCCATGATGGTATTTGTGGTGGACATTTTAGTGGTTTAGCCTGTAGCTAAGCGCATCTTACGTTTGGGTTTTATTGGCCTTCTCTTAATCGAGATTGTTGTGAATACACTAAGAAGTGCGTCAAGTGTCAAGAACATTCCAATCTCACGCACATCCCTAGCCAGGGCTTTGCAACTCGCGGGATTTGTGGCCTTTTTCGCAAAGGGGGTCTTGATCTTATTGGTCTCATCAATCCCGCTCTTCACAACGCCATCATTCTATCATTACACGCCACCGAGTACTTTACTAAGTGGGTAGAAGCTATCCTCTTTCTTCAACAAAGGCTAAACCCATAGTTGATTTCGCCTATCAACACATCATTTGTCGCTTTGGCATGCTCCACACAAGATAATCACGATAATGGTAAATCTTTCAAAACGCTGATTTGCGTAATCTCTCGCAATGCTTTCAATATCAAGCTCAGCTTTTCCTCTCCATACTATCCTCAAGCTAATGGTCAAGCCGAAGCTTCCAATAAAACTTTACGTAATATCCTCGCAAAGGTAACTAGTCGAGCCGGTAGGGATTGGCATCTACATATCCCTTTTGCTCTCTCGGGCTTATCGGACTAGCATTCGTACTCCTACCGGTGCTACTCCCTTCTCTCTCGCCTATGGGTCTCGAGGTTGTCCTTCCTTTGGAGGTCCAAATCCCATCTCTCCGTGTTTCTCTCGTAGAATTTGTCTCCGATGAGGATTATCGCCAAAATCGCCTAAAGACAATCGAATTATTAGATGAGCGACGCCTTAACGCTTCTTGAGCATCATCGTCTATCTCGAAGCGTGTCAAACGTGCTTATAACAAGCACTTGCAACATCGTGACTTCAAAATTGGTGATCTTGTTCTTAAGGAAAATCAAAATGTCACTACACTCGAAAGGAGTCAACGTGGTAAGTTTGCTCCCAACTGGATGGGCCCCTACATTATCACTCATAAATATGGGTCTGGGGCTTATCGTTTATCTTCCATGGATGGTATCCCTGAAGCGGAACCTCTTAATGCTTTGCATTTACGGCCCTTCTACTGTTAAAATCTATCTTATACAAATCTAGTCGCTACTCAGATCTTCCATCCGTCATAATAACCAGTCATCTACTTTCGTGGTGATTTGAAATTGTGTGGTTCTCCGCCTATTGCCTCGCTTACCTTAAAAATGAGTATAGCGGCTCTACTCATTGCACATTTCTTTTGGATATGTTCCTCCTCATGGTAGGAATACCTTAATCACCACTTCATCTGTCCCAAGTACTTATCTTCATCGGATCTACTCGGTCATGAGTGCATGTTCTTCTATGTTCTCTTCCTCCATCTCGATCTATCTAGGTCTAAACTCACTTTCTTTCAAAAAGTTTCACAAAAAAAAGAAAAAAAAAAAAAAAAAAGATGCTATCCAAAAGATAGACTGATCCTCGAAGGACAGCTTTATCCATAAATTATCAAGTGAATCAAAAAGAAAATAGACCATACCCTCGAAGGATGGCTATCATTAAAATTACACATACGCACGCGCTCCTTGAAGGACGGCCGCTTTCTCAAAGAAAATTCAAGGCTTCTTGTAATCAATCAGCCTTCCAAATACTTTATACACTTTATAAAGCATCACCGAAAGACTTCCCGCATCGATCATTTTTCCACATCAAGCAAACTTCCCGCATTGATCGCTTTGCTTTTCTCAAAAATCATGAAGCTGAGATTTAGGACCTTTTGTCGATCATATGGAGAATCCTATTTCCCCACTATGGACATGTATTCTGTCCCTTGTAGGTTCCGACAAGATACTTACTTACTTTTCTTTCCATTTCTATCCTAGATCTGGTTTGCGACTAGTTAGTGTCAGATTTATTTTAATCTTATATAGGGCCTTGTATGCTTGGTCTTTTGGTTCCCTTTCTGGATTTTATCTATGGTCGGTTGGAAGTCCAACTTATCATTTTTCTTCTTCTCTCCGAGTATCTTCTCTTCTAAGTCACGGTTGTTTCCACTTTCATCTTTTGCTCTTGTAAGGAGTATTCCTCATTTCTTTGTCTTGCATCCTGTTAAATTGGCATTTCACATGTTCATTCAATCAAAATTTATCTTCTATCAAAATTCATCTTATCTATCAAAACTCCTATCTCGTATTCATTTCTCCTTATAATTACATCCATATATCCAACACATTTATCTATCTATCCATCAAAATATCGAAAAATACGTACATCTCAGGTACATTACATCTATCTATATCTAATCCATACATTAAGTACATCTGTATATCTATCCATCAAAATATTTAAAAGCTATATCCATCCAAGATACATCACATCTATCTATCAACATTAAATCAATCTATCTAATCACATCCATCTATCATCTATCCGTCTATATCTATCCAATCACATCTATTTTATCCACATTTCAATCTATCTAATCACACCTATTTCCATCATCCATCAGTCTATATCTCTCTAATCACATCTATTTTTCTATATCTATCTATCCATGTATATCAAAATCAAAAAGGCATGAAGTACAATCATATGACCAATAAATCTATATATATATATATATATACATGTGTGTTTGTACAAAAATGGGTGGCTTCCAATCGAGCCATCTATACAATGCCTTCCAATCGAGGCTACATCGCTATACAAATACACAATCTATCAAGTCTCTATATAGTGAAATCAGAAGCGTGGAGGACACTATCCCTCCACCCTCCTCTGCACCCGGCTGTCCCTCCTGACCGCCGCCTATCGAGCTCGAAGCACCTGCTGCTGGAGGTCTCGGCCCACCTCGGTCCCTCCCAGTGCTCCCTCCCCCTGAGGCTCCGCTCGCTGTAGCTGTCACTCCTCTCCTCCTCGCCCCGTACCGAGGCACATCTGGGGCATGCTGCGCTAGAGCATCCTCATAATATCTCACCTCAGCAAGGAGAGACTGGTATGTGCTCAGGCTCACCATACCCGGTGCTCGTAAAGGTGCTGCTGGTGCTGCTGGCGCTGCTGGTGGTGCCCCTACCTAGAGCCGTGCCCTGTGTCCCAGACTCTGATGTGGCACTCGTCTCTCCATATTTGGCCCTAAGGGCCTCCCTGTGCCGAAGATAGCGATCCCTCTGCTGAATCGCTGTATCTCGCTCCTGACGAGCGGTGTCTCTCTCTGCAATCAAGGAATCTCTCTCCTCTGTCAAGGCCCTGATCTCCTCCAGAGCTACCTGATGTGTCTGTATCAGTGTGGCATGCTCTCCCTCTAATCTGTCTAGTGTCGCAGCTATGTCCTCCTCATCAGCATCTATCGAGGGCGGGAGATGTCGTGGAAGCTCTGTGTCATACCACGCTGCATAGCCCTCATCCACCCCCGCGTCATCATCACTGTCTGTGGAGGGTGGAGCCTCTCTCAATGAGTCTGCCGGGATCAAAATCGGCAAATCTGTCTCTCTGCTATCCCGCCTATATGGCGTGTATGTGGCCGGTACTGTCTGTACTAGACCAAACTGCCTCAGTATCCGCATGAATGGGACTCGCTCCCACATATCTGGTCTGCGACCTCTGACCACTCGGCTCCGTCTCAATGCTACCAAGTGGGCGTCCTGACCAACCCATATCGGAAATGCCCGATATGGTCTCCAGATAACCTGATCTGGTGTAAGCGTCCTGAAACGCTCCGAGTACCACTCAGCTGATCTACCTGTGTCTCCTGCGGCCATGTCAGCCCGCCATCTCCGAAATCCATAGTCCACACCCCCCACTGCTGCCGGCATCCACGGAAGCCCGGATGGCCTAATCACTGCTATGTGCTCATACGCCCAGCAATGGAGCACAAAGCTAACGTCAATCCCTGTCCTCCGACCAGTGGTGTACATCCATAGCTCATAGTAAATCTGAGCTATCAGGGCATCAGCGAAGGCAAAAATCTGTCTGTACTGCAAGATGTCGCACACGCAGTCTAGCAGTAGCAATGGGAATCTCCCACCTCCTGAGTCTGGCAAGGCAAAATAAGATATAGCCATCTGAATCAGGGCTATCCGCCTGCTCCGAGGGCTATCCTGTCTGTACTGTGAGGATATCCTCACTGCCCCAGATACTATCTCCGAGTCATCTGATCTGTCTCTGTACAATCGCACCAGGGCCCTCTGCTGCTGCTCTCGGGGTGTGATCTCAATCGGGTCCCCCGTAATCGGTAATCGGAGGATCCTGTATACATCCTCATGGGTGATAGTCATCTCACCCGTCCTAAACCAAAATGTGCACGTGTGGCTGTCCCACCGTCGCACTAATGCCCGCATGAGCTCCACATCCCGTGGCACTCGTCTGTAATATCTGAAACCCCCGAGCCCGGCTCGCTCTAAATGCTGCCAGTCTGCATCTGTCACATCAGGAAGGATCGTCTCCAACAGCTCAGGGATGGCATCCCTCATATGAAGAGCCTCTCGTGCCTGCATCCACGACATCACCAAACATAATCAGTCTCTATGTTTCATAAATCACATCTTCCATAACATCCAAAACTAGAAGGAAATACTAAACATATTTCAATCGGCGTCGATTTGGTCAAATCGGCGTCGTTCATTATAGTCGGCGCCGATTTCTACCAATCGACGCCGATCCAAACCAATCGACGCCGATTATAACAATCGGCGCCGACTGCCAGGCCAGGCGTAAACCAGACCCAGGCCTCCCATGCGCATGAAAAATCAAACAAAAAAAAAAAAAATAATAATAACGACGAAGGGGTTCGAAAATGACCACTTACCCCAGGCCGTGTCCTCCTGCGCTTCTGTCCGCTCCCAGAGGCTTCCATTGTGTTCAAATCACAAATCTATCTCTGTCTGAATCAATCGTCACGTTGCAAATAAATCGTTTACGTTTTCCGTTCGCATATTTATGTGCGTCTGGATTGGTCGGCGCCGATTTTTTGGGTCGACGCCGATTGTTTTGGTCGGCGCCGATTAGTTTGATCGCCGCCGATTTTTCATGTCTCTTTGCCATAGTGTTGATGCTTGGCTTACTTATCTATCTGATCATTGTTGTGTGCTGAATCTTGCCTTTTGGCGCATCTTTTAGATATCCTTGTCTATTTCGGGTTTGTTCCCTTTGCGTGGGACACTCGTATCTTCGGCTGCCTTAGAGTTACGCGGTCCAGAGTAGGCACTAACGCCATCCGATTTATCGACCGCCTAGTTGTCCCTACCAATGTGTCTCTCTTTCGATGTTGACTATTTTGCAGCTTCTCCTTACACTCATGGGTCTCAGAGACACTAACGCTGCCTCATGAGGAGACCGCTAGTTTTCCCTACCAATGTGAGTTCCTTAGGTCAGCCCTTGTGTTTATTTTTATGCGTCCTCAATGATCGCCTCTCTCTGCTATCCGACCGGGCATCCTGCATTTTTTTTATCTACCTCTTTCAAACTCGGGATCGTCTATTCTATCATCCATCCCATCCCTAGTTTGAGGGGGATCACATCATCACACATTTTTCTCTTCTTCCATCTCTTTGTTTTTGTCTCATAACCTTGCTTATCGCAAGTTACTTGACAAAAAGGGGCAAAATGTAGACACTTAAAATTGGTTACTCAATTTAGTGTCCCTCTTATCCATTTACTTGCTTAGGTAACCTGGGGCACGTTTGCGTCACCAACTATCCCCTTGGGATATTATCCAATTTGTGATTTAATCACTTATTCCAAATTTAATTCATCACATCACATCTTACCCATGAGTAATTAAATATTAAATATTTAATTACGCTTCTTCCCATGCATCTTAATCACTTATCCACCCCAAATTTATTCTATCTATGCATCGCATCCATTTTTAATCTTCCCTAAGCGGGATTTTTTCCCATAGTCGGGATAAGTCTTTTCTTTCTCGAATCAATCAATTTGGCCACCTCGGGAGTCTTTTCCGCGATCGGCGCCGACTCGGTCGGCGCCGATTTTCTAGAGGCGGCGCCGATTATAAAAGCAAGCCCAGAACTCAGTTCTAAGGACGGAAGAGACCGAAGGGAACGAAGAGATTACGAACGAGCGAAAAAGTGAACAGAGAGCGAGAAGGATTCAGGTTGCAAGAAGGAGAGATCTTTTTAGCATCAATTGTCTCAGTTAGGGCAGATCCTGTCCTAATCAATCCCTGAGAGGAGCACCGCTACTTCGCCTGTATCATATCAACATCATACACCACCATCTATCATCTAGTGACTCTGCTCTCAGCGTCTCTCCATCTTCGGCACATCTTGCAGACTACATTCACCTTCCAACCCCGAATCTCATCGCACGCCCCGATTGGTCGATCGCCTTGCTTGACACGATCTTACCCGGCCGACGCCGATCAGTCCTGGGCCGACGCCGATCACATCGGGCCGCCGCCGATTATACCTCAGGGGCCGACGCGATTTCACTCGCAGACAGTAAAGGTCACAGGTAACACAAATCCAGCATTATTTCAGCTTCCTCGTTTTCTCGTATTTCTATCTGCTCATTGCTTTGCTTTATTACCGCAATCGAAAAATCTAGTCTTTATTTATATCTTTTATCATGTATGCTTCTTTTCTTTATTGAAACGTGGATCGACATCCGCCGAGGAAGCTCATCGCTTCTCGACCCGCTTCTTGGGCGCCCACTTAAATATCTTTTAACGTGGTCTTTTTCTCAAAGCATCGGTGTTTTGCAGTGTTATTCGGATCTATTGTGCAAATTGCTCGTGTGCGCCCGTCTTGTCTACATCGGCTTCCTCATCCGTCTACATCTTCATCAGGTATCGATTTCATTGGAGTTTTTCAGGGTTTTTGTGTTTAGTTTGGTACATTAACTTGATTTTAAAATATATATATATATATATATAGTGCCATTAGTGTCTGGAACAGACCTTTCCACCAAGACAATGAAGGACAAGAAGCAGATCATACAAAACTTTGTCGAATGTCGAGTGTAGACAACTTGATTAAGAGTGTCAATAACACGGTCACCTCAGCTGAAAGCCAGAATATCAACTCGCCAATTAGAGAAAATCGTGAAGAATCCCCTGAGAGCTCCGGGTTCTACTTTTCTTTGTTAAACAAGCTTCGGAATACTAGTAATCTAGCATTCGACAAGCTAGTTCGAGAAGGACTTCTTGAATACTTTCTTTTCAATGTCAGCTACCAAGCAAAGCAAGTACGGGAAGAATTAGAAGTTGGGTACAACACCGATCGGTGATGATGAAGAAGAATGCCCTAAAAGCGTCACATTTTTCACAACACGTGAATATCACGAGCATCTATGAGCCAGTAATTCTCATCGCGTGAGTCAAAGTTGTAATAGCTCTTCAAATAAATAAATAATTTTTTTATTACGATGTCTTCTCTCGGGTTACTTATGTCTCGATGCTTAGTTGCTCAAAGGGTCCAATTTTGCGGCCTAGAAGACAAAAATGAAGACAATCCTTCAGATTTGAAGGATTATGGGGAATTGTCACAGGGTCTGTGCTCGCTCCCACAACCCCGATGAACTAATAAAATATGAAATGGCTAGTGCTAAAGCCTTGATGCTGATAATGATCAATATCAGTGACAATGTGAAAACACATGATAGGAATGCGGAGAAACACAAGGAGGCTTGGGACAAGTTGGCAACCATTTATGAAGCCAAAAATCAGATGAAGATACTTCATCTTCAGTCAAAGCTGTACACCCTCTCTATGGGGTTAGACGAGAAAGTGGAGGAATTCTTACGTCGCGTGGCTGAGCTGAGATTGGAGTTATTAGCACTTGGTGAAATGGTGGATGATAAACTTCTCGTCCGCAATCACCTTGAGAGCACTCCTTCTCAAGTCTCGAGTGTTCAAGCACGACACCAATGTGTCTCAAACAAACAAAGTGACATTTGAAGAGCTTGTGAATTTGCTTTGCAGCAGGAAGAGGCCATCACTTCATCCCATGAGGAGTCTCAGGATAAATCCTTATTCTCAAAGCCTTACCATGGCTAGAAGAATCGGAAGGGTCCCCAGAGAATACAAATCAAGTGCAACCCAAAGAACAACAAAAGATCAAAAGTCAAAGAGATGGTGTCACATTTGCAGAACCAATACTCACGACACTGATCACTACTGGCATAATAGCTTGAAACAGGGGTCTTTAAGCCATACAAGCACATGCAGGAGCGAGGATTTTCAAAATTCCAAACGATGTCCCCGCTGGAAAAAGCACAAGGGACATCTCGCATCCCAACAAGAAGATGATGAATCTGATGAGGAGACATCAGAAGGAGCCCATTGTAGTAAGAATCTTGTACTGCGTCTCTCAAACTTCTCAACCCACGAAGAAAGTCTCGGTTGATAGACTCAGTGCAAGCAAGCATATGTAGGGGACAAAAATCTGTTTGATTCACTACACAAAGAACCAAATCGGAGATCGAGTTCGATAGCGGATGACAAAGAGTACATTGCAAAGGAATAGGGAATGTCACCATTCCTCCGGGACCACTAAAATGTACACTTATAACGGTACTATGTGTTCCTCGGCTTGACTAAAGCAACCTCTTATCGCTTACTCAAACTCTTGAATCATCACCTTAAGGTAGAATTTATTGTTCAAAATGGCATTAAATCATGCTTAATCTCCCGAAAAGGTACGGTTCTTGCTAAAGCTTTTGTAAAAGATAAGTTATTTGCTTTAGATACTGTTTCATCTTCTGCAGTAGCTTTATCTGCTTCAACAATAGAATCAACTGCCCTATGGAATTTTAGATATGGACACTTTTCGGTTAGTTCATTGCACTAGATGAGTTCAAAAGTAACGGTCCGTGGACTACCCAAATTGTCCAGTTCCTTTCCTATTTTCCCTAGCTGTCTTGTAGGAAAACAACACAGAGATCCGTTTCAAGCTGAGCACCTTCCATGCCAAGAAGTGTATGGAGGTAGTTAATACCAATTTGAATGGCCCATTGCCTACTTCATTTTCAGGATACAAGTACTTCCAACTGTTCGTGGATGACCACTCTTGCAACCACTTATTGTTGTCAAAGATTCTCGAACAACCACTTCTTCTACTACTCGGTCGATCGAGGGGAATTCACATCAAAGAAGTTATTAGCCTTCCTTAACAACAAGGCATTAAGTAGCACCTAACTGCTCCCTACACACCCCAACAAAATGGCATTGGTGAGCGCCACAATCACACAAAGTGATGGAGATGGCTCGCTGCATGCTAACAACAACAAAGCTAGAGGAATGCTATTATTGCCAAGCAAAGATGCAGAGATAGTTGTATATCTACTCAACAGGGCACCGAAAAAGATTCTACAAAAAAAATGCTAGAAGAGGTATGGAGTGGTAGAAAGCCATAAATTTCTCATTTACGATTATTTGGTTACACAACATACATGCATGTTGCAGTACTCGTGAAGCGAAAGAAGGTTGCGCCAAAAACACTCCCGTGTATCCTTCTTTGTTACAGTACTACCTCGAAGGCATATCATCTCATGGATCTTGAGACAAAAAATATACGAGAGTTGGGACGTGGTTTGTGATGAGTCATCCTTTGACTCAATAGTATCAATAGAAGATCCACTTCTAACCACATCTCACGATTAGTCTCTGAATCAGATGATGAGCCAGAGAAGACTACTTAGAGAAAAGAAATGCTGCCGAGGATAACTATTTTTTGACCTTGAGAACTGAGAATGTGACTCCACATCAATCGCATGACGGAAACAACACAGCTTCTTCTCAAAGGTAGCCAAGTTCTCGTCCAAAGTGGGTACAAAGCACCATCAAGGACTCACATTTACAACAACTCCCAAATACATCATCCAGAGTCAAAACAAGGAGTCAAACAAGAAATGAGGTAAACTTTACACTCATGAGTTCACTGATTAATAGCTCGAGCAAGATAATGTTTGTGAATCACTCAAATCCAACCTTAGTGGAAGGAAGCCATGGATACTAATATGACTCACTCATGAAAAATCAAACATGGGAACTTGTTGATCTTCCTACAGGAAAGAAACCCATAGGCTGAAAATGGGTTTTCAAGAAAAAATATAAGGTAGATGGATCCATCGACAAACATAAAGCACGAATTGTAGCAAAAGGATATGCTTAGAAAGAGGGCATCGACTATGAAGAAACCTTTGCACCCACTACAAAGATGAAGACCATTAGAGTAGTTTGCGCACTTGTAACACAGAAAGGATGGAGACTTCAGCAGATGGACATCAAGAGTGCTTTCCTAAATGATGATCTCAAAGAAGAGGTATACATGACCCAACCTGAAGGATTTGTTGATGAAGAAAAGCCTAAGAAGGTATGTCGTCTCATCAAATCACTTTATGGACTGAAACAAGCTCCCAGGGCATGGTATATCAAGATCAACGATCACCTTTTGCAGCATGGGTTCACTCATAGCCCCTCAGATTCGAATTTTTATATAAAGAAGGTAGGCAAAGAAATTGTCATTCTGGTTGTATATGTAGATGATCTTGTGATCACTGGAAGTTCAGAAGATCAAGTTGATATTGTAAAGAATGATCTCAAAAGAACCTTCGACATGACAGATTTGGGGCTACTACATTACTGTCTTGGCTTGGAGATATGGAAAAAGGAGCATCACATTTTGTCTCCTAGACAAAGTACACCAAGACACTCCTAGAAAAGTATAGAATGTCTAATTGTAAACCTATATCCACTCCCATGGAAAAAGGCTTGCAACTTTCAAGATTCCAGGACTCACCTCAAGTAGATGCTACTCTCTACAGGCAATTTGTTGGAGGGCTCATCTATTTGACATATACTAGACCAGATCTCTTCTATGATGTCAGCTATCTTTCCAGGTTCATGTAGGAACCGAAGAAATGTCACTGGAATGCAACAAAGCATGTTTTGAGATATGTCCGAGGAATAATTGATTATGGTCTAGAATATAAGAAGAATGATCAATTCTTCTTATAGGGATACGTCGACTCGGACCACGCCAGATCTATTGATGACAGGAAGTCAACTACAAGATACATATTTCATCTCGAGATCTGGACCTATCTCATGGATAAGCAAGAAGAATAATGTTTTTTCTATCTCATCCATAGAGGTAGAATATCATGCCACATGAGGAGCATGTGCGAAGTGATATGGATACGTCACATTTTGGATGACCTAGTAATTTTTAAAAATAGTCACCTATTCTCTATTGCGACAATCAGAGTGTGTTAAAGCTCGTGCAGAATCTAGTCTTTCATGAACGAACAAAGCATATTGAAATTGATGCCATTTCATTCGAGAGCACGTCTTGAACCATCAAATTTAGATCCAAAGATCTTGTCTCTATGAAGCACAAGTTTCCGGTATTCTCACTAAATCTCTTGGCAAAGTGAAATTTGAACTTTTCAGGGGTCACATTTGCAAGAATAATGTAATAAGTGGGGGAATGTTAGCATATGTTGAATAGTTCATATTTTTAGGATTGTTTGTTCTGTTTTATCCCTTTATTTTCTCCTCCTTGGTGTATTCCATTATTCTCTCTCCTTCATCCAAATCTTCCTCCTTCAGTTTAGGGGAATGTAGTTGATTATTTCTCCTATATATTGTACGCACTTATTCATAATAAAACAAGTGTGTGTAGAGTACTTCACTCCACATTCTTCTCTCATATCTGCCTCCTACACAAATGCCTATTCCTAGACCGGTCTAATAGAATTCATTTTTACTACAGGAGAAAAAATCTCATCAAAATCTATACCTTTTTCTTTTCATGCAAACCCCTTGACCACCAACCAGGCCTTTTATCTTTTTTTTTTTCTCCTTCTTCCTCTTTGACTCTTAACACTCACTTGTTCTCGTAATGCTCTTTTCCTTCTGGGTAGATTCACCAAATCCATGTCTAGTTATCCATAAGATCCTCGATGCTCCTCATCCATTGATTGATCCCACTTCTTCCCGGCATCTACCTACATTGCTTCATCAAATCTCTTTGGCTCTCCACTATCGGTGAGTAATAAATAATAAAGGGAAGGAGAAAAACGCTCGTGTTCTCTTCTTACCCTAGAAGACCTCCTCAATATAGGAGTTTGGGGTTCCTGTTGAGGAGGTTCCTGAATTGATTCATGTGTCACTTTTCCATCCAGAAGATCCTCTACCATTGCATATTCTTTCTTGGATTCTTCCTTGTTTTCCCCGCAACTACGCTTATACATGACTTTCTCATTAAATACCACATCCCTAGATCGAATGATTTTCTTTTCCTTAATACTCCAACATTTATATCCAAAGTCATCACCACCATAACCAATGAAAGTACATTTTTCTGACTTAGCCTCTAGCTTGGTCCTATCATCCTTGTCTATATGAACAAACACCTCACATCCAAAGACTCTAAGAAATGAATAATCAACTTTATTACCATACCAAGCCTCCTCAGGTATGCCTCCATCCAAGGCACTTTAGGGTCCTCTGTTTATCAAGTACACAACTTTTCTCACCGCTTCTGCCCAAAAAGAAAGAGGTAGTCCTACATGTATCCTCATGCTCCTAGCACATTCCATTATTGTTTTGTTCATCCTTTCTGATACCCCATTCTGCTGCGGAGTTCCTGGAACCATATTTTTCCTGCGGATTCCATTCTTAGAATAGTAATCATCAAATTCATTGCTACAATACTCCCCTCCATTATCTGACCTGAGACATTTTAGCTTAAGACCTGTTTCATTCTCTACTAAGGCTTTCCATTTAACAAAAGTGTCAAATACATAAAATTTGTTTCTAATACAATAAACCCAAAATTTCCTTGTTGCATCATCAATAAAAGTAACATAATAACTTGAACCCCCAAGAGATGATACCTGAGCTAGCCCCCACACATTAGAATGCACCAGCTCTAACTTACTCTCTTTCTTTGTAGGTCCAACCTTGAGAAACCTTACTCGCTTTTGTTTCCCATATATGCAGTCCTCACAGAACTCCAAACCTGTTTCTGTATATCCAGAAAATTCTTCTTTATGATCTCCATGCCCTTATGGCTCATATGACCAAGCCTATAGTGCCACAATGTTGTATCTACTTCTAAAGCCACAAGATTACAAACATTAGTGTTATAAGTGGTTAAATATAAGGTTCCAACCTTCTTACCTCTTGCCACCACAAGAGCACCCTTGGTAACCTTCCAAGAGTCTGTTGTAAATATCATAGTACAACCATCACTTCCCAATTTCCCTGCCGATATCAAATTTCATCTTAATGTAGGCACATGTCCGACATCCTTCAATAAAGCAAGTATTCCCATTCGCATCTTAACTGCTGAATAGAACCTTTTCCAACTATGCTGCAAGGCTCGTCATCACCAAGAAAAACATGCCCAAAATCCTTGAACATAATCAACAAAATAATGCCTATGTGGAGAAGCACGTAAAAGAAGCCCCAGATCTAAAACCAAAGATTCAAAGTAATATTGTGAAAGAAAGAATCAAAGCATCCCGACATACATTACCCGTTGCCACATTTGCCTCCTTGTTTCCTTCCCCGTTGTTTCTTCTTGTCCCAAGCTCCCAACATTACTTCTTTGCATGCCCAAACTTTCCACAATGCCAAAGATACTATCTTGATTTTGGATTTTGACCTTTCCCGATCCTTTGATTTTCCACAGCTTTCTCTATTCTTCTCGTCTCCCTCTAGTTTCCACTTTGTCAAAGCATTCCATGAAGTAGAAGATTCACCGAGAGCTTTTTCTTTGCATTTCCTCGCTTAGAATCACCCCTACAACATCCTCAAAATTCAACTTTGGGTTAGCTGGTACTAAGTTGCTTACCGCCAATACTGGCTATTCCAACTCTCGGGTAAAGAGCACGTAACTAATAAAGCCCTAACTTCTTCATCAAATTCTATTGTAACTAAAGCAAGCATATTTACAACTCGTATTAAAATAATTTAGATGATCTACTACTTTGAACCATTCATAGACATATTCATTTTAAAAAAATTCATTAAAAATATCTTATTTGAGGCGAGGGTTTTTCATACAACTTCCCTAATGCATCCATCGCTTATTTTTATTCTTTTTCCTTTGAAACATTAAATAATACCGAAGATGCAAGACACAACCGGATTGTCCCAAGTGCCTTCCTATCCAACAAATCTCATTCCACATCTGTCATGCTTAAGGGTTTGTTCACCTTCTCAAACAACAGAGTATAGAGATCCTTCTGATAAAGGTAATCTTCCATTTGCATCTTCCAAAGACTGAAATTCTGCCTGTTGAATTTATCAACCCTAGATCTTCCATCATCTGCCATAGCTCCCACTCAAGATAAAACTTTCCCTTCGATTCAACACTTCAGCAAACCAAACCAAGATCTGATACCAATTGTTAGGAAATAAGGGATAAAATATGCAATAATCCCTCACAGATCGCAAACAATGAGAAACTAATATGCAGAAATTATTACGGATCTCAAATAAAAGTGCGTAATAAAATAACACAACACAAAGAGACGGTATTTAATGTGGTTTACCCAATTTGGGCTACGTCCCACAGAGAATCACTTGCTCGATTTTATTACAAGCCACCGCTTTCTCAATACAATACCTGAGATCCGTTTGGAGCTATGCTCAACAAACTCTATAGAATTCACAAATTGAATTCAAAACACATCTCGCAATGTTTACATTATATCTCTATCATATGCATAAAACCATATAAATAGATAACTGCTTAATAAGTTGTATAAAACCGTGGGTATCAAAACCATGGGAAAAAATTGTCCCATAAACCTATGGTTCAAAATCACTCCCAAATGAGAAAATCATGTTTCCCGATATATCGGGCACATTTTAATGCCGGGATACATGAAAAGTGTTTAGTACTCTTAGTGTACAATCTTCAACACTTTCACACATGAAAATAGGCTCCACAACCTAACACAACATGGATCATCCTCATCCTCTCTCTTCCCTTTTCTATAAGATAAGAACTCCTTTCTTTGTTTTAGGTTGTTTGAACATTTTGCATACTTTCCTTTTGGGAAAAATTTTACTTGTCTGGAGCTCGGATTTTGGAAGGAGATTGGAGACCTTTGCATGCTAATTGGTTGTTGATTTTGGAATGTATTTTGGCATTGGAAATCTTGTTGTTTTGGAACCTAGACAACTCTATCATGGAGAGGTAAGAGCTTGGCTCTTGAAATACTTCTTTCCTTCATGAATGTACATGTTATTGTGTTAATTTTTAGCATGTTTGTGGGTTGTTTGGGTAGACTTCCTAGGAATGGTGTAGGAGAAGGCTATTGGGAATCCATGTTTGGGGTCATAAGGGAATGCTAGTGGCATTAGAATTCTTGTGGAGGAGTTGGGATTGGGTTTCTACCTTGGAAAAGAAATGGAATTACATTTATTACTTTGTGGGGGTATAAGGAAATTTGTGGGGAGCATAAGGAGGGATTGTGGAGGGCATAAGGATATGTGAGATGAATTATATTGGTGGTTTGATTCAAGTGGATACCTAACTCCCATTGGGAGGCATAAGTAGCTTCCCCATAGTTCCTTTCTCATTTGGCTTGCTTGATGAAGCCTTAGTCTTGTTTGTACATTTTAAATGTAGTTGTAAACTACATTCTATTTTTAACTGTGTTTTATTGTGAAAATGATGTGTGTATGTTTTATGGAATCCTGTTGTTGCCATGATCTGGATCACATATTCTATTTCTTTTTGGTTGGGTCAAGGGCCAATGAAGAAATATGGCTTCTCCTCTTCATTGGATGTCTTGGTTGGGTGGAGAGCGTTGCCTTTCACCTACTCATGTTGTGATCAAATTGGATGAATGAGAAGAATGCATGTTGTTGTTCTACAACTGACGTGAAAGGCAGTTTGAAAGTACCTTGTGAAATGAAATCTCATTGTAACCTTTCCCACTTTGAAGGGGATGATCTGTATATTATTTGTAAGGGTAAGATACTTGTATTAAGCTATGAAAGTTATGTATTCCAAGTTGTAAAAAGAAATCGAATTCGAAATCAATCAAGCAAAATTACCTTCCAAATGTATCCTAAATTATTTTTAGAATAATTCTCCATGTCTGTTTGGCATGTTGAGTGAAGGAGAAGATCAAATTGAATAAATTTCACAACTTAAAATTTACCACTTCGCATTTGTAAAACCTGCATAACATTTTCATGAAATTGACCCCTTAAACTTTATCAAAATCTAAAATTTATGACCTCGGTGCAAAGAGGATGCCGAGATATTTCTAGAAAGTCCTTGTTTTCCCAAAACCGAGCTCTCTATCAAAAGTTATGGACTTCTGAAGTTTTCTTCACTTGGTGTTAAAATTTTGGGAAAATTTTCCTTGGGGCCATGGGCTGAATTTTTCCCTTGGGGCTTAGGAAAATATTTGGGAAAATTTTCAAAATTTTCACCATTGTCTCTTGTAGCTAATCGGAGAGGCTACCACGTGGCACCATGATGTGTCAACGGATGGGCGGATCCCTTTCTAACTTAGTGCTTTTGAAAAATTAAGGGAAAAGTTTCCAAATTTTCCCCGCCATCAGAATTAATCGGGTGATGCAACGTGGCTTAACAACGCATCGGTGGAGGAACAAGTCCCTTTTTGTCTTTTACGTCTCGTAAAATTTATGGAAATTTTTCTAAGTTTCCCTCGCTCTCCTACCATCTCGACATCCAATTAAGGGCTACCACATGGCATCGTGAGGTGCATGGCGGCGAGGCGCAGTCTATGTACCCTCTTAGCCCTTTGGGGATTTAAGTCAATTTTCTCCCCGATGCCTGCCTTCCCACGTTGGCTTAGGAGATGCCACGTGTTATTTTCGGTCTCACAGAATGCGGGTGCAGAGCCGAATTTTCACCCGCACGGAGAATTTGTAAAATGTCTCCGTCACCCCGCGCTATCTTAGGGAGTGCCACATGTACATTGTGGACTGCGGACCCTTGAGAGCGTAGGGAAAATTTGTTTTTTTCCCCACGTAGTAAATTTTTTTGAAAGGTCTCCCGCGGCCCGCCAACCCGCCTTTTGGGAAAATTTTCACTGGCTCCGCAGCTCGCTCTTGGGGAAAATTTTCACCCGAAGGCCCGCCAAATGAGGACTTTTTATATCAATGGAAAGGTGAGTATATTTCCAATCCAATGGGAATAGTTTAGGAAAATTTTGAATGTATTAAGTGTGAGAAAAACCAAGTTAAAAATTTAATCCGGTTAGAGAGTGGGTATGGTGAGGAATTTTTCCCTCTGAACCTAATCAAACTTCTAACCCTAAATTTTGGACCTTATGACCTCTAATAATTATTAATAAAAAAAAGTATGTTCTAGTAGACCGTAGTTATTCGGAACCTGTTAATGTTGTTGTCTTGTAACCTGGTTGTAGATTCTTTTAATAAAAAAAAATTATTCCATAATTTTCCCTAACTAACCCTAGGTTGTTTCTTGGGTCTCAAGTGGGTTGTTTTAGCGGGCGTTACATTGAAAAAATCATTGTGTTTTTCACCACTTTGAAAAAAATGGTTTATAACAAGGTGCAATCCACAATGCATTTCCTCCTTGTTGTAATGAAACAATCCACCTAAACTACTTATCAATTGGACAAGGGTCGAATTTTTTAAAAGCGCTAGAAAAAAGAGAGTGGTTTTTGACATGTTGAAAAATACATGGTATTTTTAGTACTTTGATCAACACAATTTGGTTTATAAAAAGGTTTAACTCACGATGCATTTCCTTATTTTTGTAATGATGCAATCAACATCCACTAGATATTAGGTCGAGAAGGATTGAATTTTTTTAAAGCACTTGAAAACAGTGTGTTTTTGACATGTTGAAAAACAAACGGTGTTTTTAAACACTTTGATAAATGTAATTCGGTTTATAACAAGGTGTAACCCATGATGCATTTCATCCTTGTTGTAAGGATGAAATCCACGTAAACTAGATATCAGGTGGACAAAGGTTGAATTTTTCAAAGTGATGAAAAATAGATTTTGTTTTTTTGAGACATAGAATAACGTGTGGTATTTTTTTAGCACATTGAAAAATGTAATTCAGCTTTATTACAAGGTGTAACCCACAATGAATTTGATCTTTTTTGTAACGATAGAATCCACATCGACTTCTTATCGTGGACAAGGGTTAATTTTTTTCAAAGAGCTAGGATTCGAGTGTGTTTTTCGACACGTTAAAAAAATACATGGTGTTTTTCACCACTTCGATAAATGCAATTATATTTATAACAAGGTGAAACCCGTGATTCATTTCCTCCTTATTGTAATGATGCAATCCCCATCAACTACTTATCAAGTTGACAAGGACGAATTTTTTTAAAGTGATGAAAATGGAGTGTGTTTTTCAACACGTTGAAAAATGTACTATGTTTTTCAACACTTTGAAAAACATAATTTGGTTTATAACAAGGTGCAACCCATGATGCATTTCCTCTTTTGTAATGATGCAATCCACATAAACTACTTATAAGGTGGACAAGGGTTGAATTTTTTCAAAGTAATGGAAAATAGAGTGTGTTTTTCAACACGTTGAAAAACACACGGTGTTTTTTAGCACTTTGATAAACGCAATTCGGTTTATAACAAGGTGCAACCCACAATGAATTTCCTCCTTGTTGTAATGATGTAATCCACATCAACTAGTTATCAGGTGGAGAAAGGTTGAATTTTTTGAAAGTGATGAAAAATAGAGTGTTTTTTTTGACACGTTGAAAAACACATGGTGTTTTTCAACACTTTGAAAAACATAATTCAGTTTATAACAAGGTGCAACCCACGATGCATTTCCTCCTTGTTATAATGATGCAATCCACATCAACTAGTTATTAGGTGGAGAAGGGTTAAAATTTTTCAAAGTGATGAAAAATAAAGTGTGTTTTTCGACACATTGAAAAATGCATGGTGTTTTTTAACACTTTGAAAAATGTAATTTGGTTTATAACAAGGTGCAACCCACGATGCATTTCCTCCTTATTGTAACGATGTAATCCACATCAACTACTTATTAAGCGGGATAAGGGTTGAAATTTTTCAAAGTGTCTTTGGAATATATAGTGCGTTTTTAAACATTAAAAATACACGGTGTTTTTCAACACTTTAATAAATGCAATTTAATTTACAACAATGTGCAACCCATGATGCATTTTCTCATTTTTGTAAAGATGCAATCAACATCAACTTGATATCAGTGGACAAGGGTTGAATTTTTTCAAAGGGAAGAAAAAATAGAGTGTGTTTTTTTGACACATTGAAAAATACACATGTTGTTTTTAGCACTTTGAAAAACAAAATTTTGTTTATAACAAGGTGCAACCCATGATGCATTTCCATGTAAATATGCAATCCTCATCAACCATTTATCACGTGGACAAGGGTTGATGTTTTTAGAAGTTTGAAAAAAATTGTTTATAACAAGGTGCAACCCTTGATACATTTTATCCTTATTGTAATGTTGCAATCCACATCAACTACTTATCAAGTGGAAAAGGGTTTAATTTTTTCAAAGTGATGAAAAAAAGTGTTTTTTTGACATATTTAAAAACACACGGTGTTTTTAAGCATTTTGAAAAATATAATTTGGTTTATAACAAGGTGAAACCCACGATGCATTTCCTCCTTGTTGTAATAATGCAATCCACATCAAATACTTATCATATGGACAAGGGTTGAAGTTTTTCAAAGTGATGAAAAAATAAAGTGTGTTTTTTGACACGTTGAGAAAATGCACGGTGTTTGTTAGAACTTTGAAAAATGCAACTGGGTTTAGAACAAGGTGCAACCCGTGATGCATATACTCCTTATTGTATCAATGAAATCCATATCAAATAATTAGAATATGGACAAGGGTTGGTTTTATCGAAGCGATGAAAAAATAGAGTGAGTTTTTTGAAACGTTTAAAACCACATGGTGTTTTTAAGCACTTTGAAAATGTAATTCAGTTCTCCAAAAGATGTAACCCACGATGCGTAACTCCTTTTTTGAATGATGTAATTCACATCAAATAAATATCATTTGGAAAATGGTTGGTTTTATCGAAGGGATAAAAAAATAGAGAGTTTTTTTACATCTTTGAAAAACACGGTGTTTTTTAGCACTTTGAAAAATGTAATTCAATTCTCCAAAATGTGCAACCCGCGATGCATTTCCTCCATCCTATAACAATGCAATCCACGTTAACTACTTATTATGTAGACGAGTGTTGAGTTTTTCAAAGTGCTAAAAAATATAGTGTGTTTTCCGACACAATGAAAAATGCATGTGTTTTTATTACATTTAAAAATGTAATTCGGTTTATAACTAGGTACAAACCATGATGCATTTTCTCCTTATTCTGACGATGCAATCCACATAAAATAATTATCGTGGAAAAGGGTTTTTTTTGAAGAAATGAAAAATAGAGTGAGTTTTTGTGACACGTTGAAAAACACACAGATTTTTCAACACTTTGAATAACGTTATTCAGGTTCTCCAAAATGTGTAACTTGTGATGCATTTCCACCTTTTTGTAATGATTCAATCCACATTAACTACTTATCGTGTGGAAAAGGGTTGAATTTTGTAAAACTATTGAAAAACATAGTGTGTTTTTTTGACATGGTGAATAACGCATAGTGTTTTTCAGCACTTTGAAAAATACAATTCAGTTTATAACAAGGTGGAACCCATGATGCATTTACTCCTTATTATAATGATGCAATAAACATAAAATAATTATCAGGTGCACAAGGGTTGGTTTTATATAAGTGATAAAAAATAGATCGAGTTTTACGACACGTTGAAAAACACACTAAAGACAATGTTTTTCAACACTTTGTAAAATGCAATTCGTTTTATAACAAGGTGTAACCCACAATGCATTTACTCCTTTTTCTAATGATGAAATCCACATAAAATAATTATTAGGTGGAAAAGGGTTGGTTTTATAGAAGTGATAAAAATGGATCAAATTTTACGACACATTTAAAAACACACCGTGTTTTTTAGCACTTTGAAAAATGTAATCTTGATCTCCAAAGGGTAGAAACCATGATTATTTTCCTCCTTTTTGTAACGATGTAATCCACATAAAATAATTATCAGGTGGAAAATGGTTTGTTTTATCAAAGCGATGAAAAATTAGAGTAATTTTTTGGACAGGTTGAAAAAAACACTGTGTTTTTTAGCACTTTGATAAATGAAATTTTGTTCTCCAAAAGGTGTGACCCATGAAGAATTGTATCCTTGGTGTAAATATGTAATCCATATCAAATATTTATATAGTGGAGAATAATTGGCTTCTCCAAATCAATTAAAAAATAGTGCGAGTTTTGAGACACTTTGAAAAACACACAGTGTTTTTAGCCATTTCAAAAAATCCAATTGGGTTCTCCAATAGGTGCAACCTGCGATGAATTTCATCCTTGTTATAAAATTCAATCCACATCAAGTAATTATCAGGTGTACAAAGGTTGGTTTTATCAAGTGAGGAAAAATAGAGTGAGTTTTTCGACATGTTGAAAAACACTGCACGGTGTTTTTCAAAGACTTTGAAAAACAAAATTCGGTTCTACGAAGGGGTAACCCACGATGCTTTTCCTCCTTGTTGTAATGATGAAATACACATAAAATAATTATCAGGTGGAAAAGGGTTGGTTTTATCGAAGCGATGAAAAAATAGAGTGAGTTTTTCGACACGTTGAAAAACACACAGTATTTTTCAACACTTTGAAAAATGCAATTTGGTTCTCCAAAAGGTGCAACCCACGATGAATTTCCTCCTTGTTGTAACAATGAAATCCACATAAAATATTTATCAAGTGGAGAAGAGTTGGTTTTTCCAAATCGATTAAAAATAGAGTGAGTTTTAAGACACGTTGAAAAACACACAGTGTTTTTCAACACTTTGAAAAATGCAATTTAGTTCTCGAAAAGGTACAACCCATGATGCATTTCCTCTTTTTGTAATGATGAAATCCAAATCAAATATTTATCAGGTGGAAAAGGGTTGGTTTTATCGAAGTGATGAAAAAATAGAGCGAGTTTTTCGACATGTTGAAAAACACATGGTGTTTTCAGCACTTTGAAAAACACAATTTGGTTCTCCAAAAGGTGCAACCTGATGAATTCACTCCTTTTTGTAATGATTCAATAAACATAAAATATTGATCAAGTGGAGAACATTTTTTTCCAAATCAATTAAAAAATAGAGCGTGTTTTAAGACACGTTGAAAAACACACTGTGTTTTTCAAAGACTTTAAAAAAAAATTCGATTCTCCAAAATGTGCAACCCATGATGAATTTATTCCTTATTGTAACGATGAAATGAACATAAAATAATTATCAGGTGGAGAAATGTTGTTTTTATCGAAGCGATGAAAAAATAAAGTGAGTTCTACGACACGTTTAAAAACACGGTGTTTTTCAGCACTTTGAAAAATGTAATTTGGTTCTCCAAAAGGTGTAACCCATGATGCATTTCCTTCTTGTTGTAATGATTAAATCCACATAAAATATTTATCAAGTGGAAAAGAGTTGGTTTTTCCAAATTGATTAAAAAATAGAGCGAGTTTTAAGACACATTTAAAAACAAACTATGTTTTTTAGCACTTTAGAAAATGTAATTCGGTTCTCTAAAAGGGGAAAAATGTGTTGCATTTCCTACTTGTTGTAACAATGTTAACCACATAAAATAATTATCTAGTAGAAAAGCGTTGGACTTATCGAAGCGATGAAATAAAAGAGTGAGTTTTTCGACACATTGAAAAACACACGATGTTTTCAACACTTTAAAAATGCAATTCGGTTCTCCAAAAGGTGCAATCCACGATGATTTTCCTCCTTTTTGTAATGATGAAATCCACATCAAATAATTATCAGGTGGAAAAGGGTTGGTTTTATCAAAGCAATGAAAAAATAGAGTGAGTTTTTTGACATGTTGAAAAACACACAGTGTTTTTCAGCTCTTTTAGAAACATAATTTGGTTCTCCAAAAGGTGAAACCCATGATGAATTTCATCCTTTTTGTAACGATGCAATCAAAATCAAATATTTATCAATTGCAAAAGAGCTGGGTTTTCCAAATCAATTAAAAAATAGAGCGAGTTTTAAGACACGTTGAAAAACACATTGTGTTTTTCAACACTTTGAAAAATGTAATTCGGTTCTCCAAAAGGTGCAACCCACGATGAATTTCCTCCTTGTTGTAATGATAAAATCCACATCAAATAATTATCAGGTGGATAAGGGTTGGTTTTATCAAAGTGATGAAAAAATAGATCGAGTTTTAAGACACGTTGAAAAATGCACTATGTTTTTCAACACTTTGAAAAATGCAATTCGGTTCTCCAAAAGGTGCAACCCATGATGTTTTTCCTCATTTTAATGATGCAATCCACATTAAATAATTATCGGTGGAAAAGATTTGGTTTTATCGAAGCGATGAAAAAATAGAGTGAGTTTTAAGACATTGAAAAACATAACAGAAATGAAAAGATGAAATCATATTCTTTGTAGATATAACATGAAATCATAAGAGATATCATTTGTATATATAACATGCATCATTAATTTATAATCAATAGTTTTTATGTGAATGTTAACACAACAAAAATAACAAAATTTCCACTCCTTTTTATTTAAACCCATGTGTGGAGCCCATATTAATGTGGATATAATGTGAGAAAATCATAATATTAGACAAACCATTTATACATTTACATGAAATTTATAATAATCGTAGAAAATACTAATTATCTCTTATAAAACTGGATGATAATAATGAATTACATTGAAATAACCAATATTATTCTTGCAAACTTGTGAAAATGAAAACATTTTTTTGAAATAGAAAATCCTTCGCATCAAATCAGTATAACACTTTGGAAAAAAATTGAGAAGATGAGAAGTTAGACTTGAATAAATGAAAAAATATTTGTAGTCTTAATGAATGGTAACACACATTTAAATGAAGATCAAACAATTCATCAATATATACACAAGTTTAAAGAAAATTACATGATGATGTCAAACATGCGGAGACGTTTAATAAGTCCATGAATAACATATACTATTGTGAACGACATTCCAATAATTTTTATAATTTACTCGCTAAAAAGAATTGTAATGTATATGTAGTATGAAAATTACATGGTTCAATGAGTACTTGAATTTTTTTATTATTATTGATAAATAGTTTTTTGAAAGGGACTATACCCTTGTACAATAGAGCTCAAAAGCCAGATAAAACAATAACATCAAATCAGAAAGGGATCAAAATCCAGATGTGAATCAAAAAGCCCAACGACAACGCAAACAACCTACCATGAATAAGACCAACAACCAGCAAACCAACAGCTAAAAGGTAGCAAACATTCTGCAAAGAAATAGTCACTTAGCAGTTGTTTTCTGTACGAGCCGCTTTCTTCTTGTTTCAAACCGTAATCCATTCCTCAGAAGCCTTCTGCAGAGGAATAAAGACCTCAAAATATGTTATCGGCTGATATGTATTATTTGAACAAGGAGATTGAGGGGGATTCTCCTTAGCCGCTATAGACACTTTTGGTTCTTTGTTTCCGACCCTCTGTGTTTCCCCAGATGATGTCTTATTTTCCTGATCTTTGGTTTCTCTGGAAGGGGTTTCGGGAACTGTTTCCATCATGTCTTCCTCACTAGCTTCATCACTAGGGGTATCCTTAGGTTCAAAAATTAGATGTTCCGGAGGGCGTTTTTCCACCAATTAGCATTATCAGTTTTCTGTTTCACCATCTTGCAATTGGCGGTAGAATGTCCCAAAGAAAAACATCCATCGAAAAGGTAGACCTTCATAGTCCAAAGGTTGAGTCCAAGTTTGATTTTGCACTCTTAGCTCAATGTGAGCTGGAAGATCCTTTGAAGTATCAATCTCAACAAGAATCCTTGCATAGGTTGTATGTGTGAAATCAGATGTTTCAGAGTCAATGTTAATGATACTACCCAATGTATTGCCTATGGAAATTAGACAATTTTGGTCCCAGAATTGAAGAGGAAGGTGAGGTAATCTGATCCAAATCAGTTTGCGGGAGAAAGATTCCGTGAGAGGGTTAAATGAAGGAAACTAGGGTTTTAAGATAAGGTATCTTTGTTGGCAGGCCCACAGTTGTTTAGCGATGATATCCTTATCAGCTATGGATTCAAAAGCAACAATAAAGATTCCTTTAGCACAGGGTAGAGATCTAACCTTCCTTCTAAAAGCGGGATCCAATGCTTGGAGATCCATTCGTGTAAGATAGGTAGGCTAGGCCAAAGTCCAGCTGAATCTACATATCAAGGCATGATCTTGATAAAATACCTCAGATTCGAGGACTTCATCTCCAAAGGTTACGCAGGGATTGCTCTCAGCAGGCCGCATGGTTTTGAACTCTGTCTTATTTTGTAAAACCTCCTTGAATGAGCAATCCGTCGCAGCTACAGGGGAAGTGTTAGGGACTTCATGCTTCTTTCTTCCTTCCATCATGTTAGCAGCATTGGTTTTATTCGATCCAAATTTATTCAATCCAACACAAAGAGCCGAAGCCCCAAACACCGCCTCCATGGAGATCTCAGGGAATAGATCATTTGTAAAAGGCTACTTGCATCTATTTTTAACTCCATTTTCTCTCGAGCGCAGTCATCATGCAAGCCCTTACTCCCATCGAGATGCCAAGCCTCCATCGGTTAGTCTCGCCGCTGCCGCTATCGCACATCCAGGCTTGCATTTGGTCCATTGCTTCTGCTACCAATCGCCTTGTGACTAGGGTTTCCTGTAATCATCACAGAGGAGCTTCGGTTAGGGCTTTGTGATATGATCAAAGAAATTTAAATACAATTGTAATATGTAACATTCATATTAAAATATACATTAATTAGAATACTTGAAATTTTAATTCTCTATAACATGTACATTAATTAGAAGTAACATTCACAATACTCGCACATTTTAAATCTTATTCCAATTGAAATTGTGCTATTTAATTTTCAAACATTCTAATATTTTATTATGTTTTTATGGTTTAATTATTGTTTAATCTTTTAAAAACCAAAATATACGTTTGACCAACATCTTTTGATGTCAAAGGTCACATGGACAATGTCATTTTATTACAAAGTCATATTTTATGTCAAAGGTCACATGGATAGTCTTCGGTGTGAGCGACTGGTACTTTTTTCTTAGTCGACGCCTTGGCCAAGATGTACATCTTCTTCCATAATTCTTTGTGACCTTTGTGAATTTTAACAACGGAATTAAAGCTTGCTACTTGATTTTCGAACAATTTTTTGTTCGATTCACACGTTGTCTCCCAATTCTTAATTTCTAATTCCAACTCTTAAACCTCAAGCTCCAACTCCATCTTCCTCGAGGAAGCATCTAGTAATTGGTCCAATAATTCCTTTTTTAACAATTTTAAATATTGCAGTCTAAGTCTTTCACGCTCGGTTTTATAAAAATTTTCCTTATTCATTGCAAGTTTCATTTCTATTTCCATACAAAATGACGGGGATGACTCATCTTCTTGTTCAACTTTGACATCTTCATTTGCAAGGCTCTCTATAGTCTTTCCAAACACATTAGTACTGACACTATAGAATTTTGCATAATATTTCGGTTTCCTTGGGTGAGGCCTTGCACTTTCCAACCTTCTTTTGTCTTGCCATCTAATTAAACATGTATTTAAACAACCGATTAATATCTGTTAACATTCAAACGTAATTATTAATATATGTCACCATTCAAACATAATTATGAAATGTATATGAAATTTTAGTAAGCACATCAAACCCAAGTAGGCATACATGGAAGAAGAATGCAACTATGTAACCATAACCCACAAACCATAATCCATAATACAAAAGTTTTGAAAGAAAATTTGTGATTTATCTACATTAAATTATTGAACATGAAAAACCCAAGTAGGCATACACAGAATAAGAACACAACTAAGTAACCATATACCATATACCGTAATCCACAATCCATAGTCACATTAATACATTAACCATATACACAGTGACAACATCATCATTTATACAATAAATGGAATGTGACATAACAAGAATAAAAACCATCTAATGCGCTATAAACAGAACCACAAACCATATTCAATTTATCAAGAATGTAATACTAAATCGTAAATGTCAAACACATTAAAGTAACAACCTCATCACACATATATACACTTGTATTACTCTTCATTATCCATCACATCGCATACCGATATAAAATTTCATATACATGATCTAAACACTAATTAATGTGCACATCATAACATCAACCAAAAAGAACCATATTAAAGTAAAATCACATACATCTAATAATCGTAATATAACCACATACGTCTATCCATATCATCTATTATCCTACAAAGGTAAAATTCATTAAATAAAACTTGTTTTTGCATACCACATAATGAATATCTATACATATATTTTCAATATATAATTTAAATATGTCAAATATGTAAGTGAAATATAAAAGTACAATAACACACTGATGTAAACTATATAAGTAAGTTTAATACGTGTTTAACAAGAATATTTTCATCTCAAAGGTTGTATGAATGGTATATTCATTTCTTATCATCGTCTTCTCGTGGGATATCCTTGTGTTTTTTCCTCAATTTCTGCCATGGCCTCATGTACATCTTCTTCCATACTTCCTTCTAATATTCATGTATTTTAAGAATGATATTAAAGTTTTCTACTTGATTTGCGAACACTTTTTTGTCTGTTTCATGCATTGTCTCCCAATTATTAATTTCTAGTTCTAACTCCTGAACCTCGAGCTCCAACTCCACTTGCCATGAGGCAATTTCTCCTATTTTGTCTAATATTTCCTTATTATTTTTGTAAATATAATATTTCCAATAAAAATCTTTCACGCTAGTTTTGATACATATTTGTCTTCTTTTTAACAAGTTTCATATGTAATTCCATATGAAATGATGGGGATGACTCATCTTCTTGTCTAACACCAACATCTTTGTTTGTAGAGCTCTTTGCATTCTTTCCGAAAGTATAAGTGTCACTATCAAATGTTTAATAATCATTTAGTTCTTGTATTGGAAAAGCCTTGTTCTTTCCATCCTTCTTTTGTATTTCCATCTAAATAAACATGTATTTAAACAATCAATTATTATCTATTACCATTCAAACATAATTATAAAGAAAATAATGCACTTAACTTATACTTAACAATATATTATCATGGATGAAATATATATGAAATTTTCGCAAGAACATCAAACCCAAATGCACTTACTTTGATGATGAACACAATCATTTAACCATAAACCACAAACCGTATTCCATAATACACAAAATTAGAAACCAAAATTGTGAATTATCTACAATAAATTACTCAAAACCTTAAACCCACGTAGGCATACAAGGAAGAAGAACACAATTATGTAACCACATGCCAAAAACCGTAAACCACAATCCATATTCACATTAATACATTAAAAGAAACAAAGTAACAACATCATCATTCATACATTAAATGGAATGTCACATAACAAGAATAAAAACAATCTAATGTACTATAAATAGAATGTAAATGGATAACTCTATGTAACCCATAACCAGAAACCATATTCAATATCTAAATAATGCAATACTAAATCATAAACCTCAAACACATTAAAGTAAAATCATAATCATATAAACATATATAGTAATCGAGTCCTCACAAGCAATGTTATACGATAAATGTTTTCATCTCTTTCGTTGCCTATTATTAACAAAAACAATACTCCATCATTAAATATAATACATTTCTTCTTGTCTCTATGAATTTTTTTGTGTGATGCTAAGAATGGATTGGGCATCTGATGTCTTTATCCAAGTATGGCACACTTCCTAGACACTGTACCTCCTCATGCTACCACCAACCATATAGTAAATAAGTCAACGTAGATGAATCTCTCAGTTAAACACATACTTAAATTAAATCATCCATTAAATCTACTAGCATCTTCATGATTGCAAGTCTGATATCTTTGAGATCCCATTTAGAAAACCCTTTGACACACTCTTCCGGAGTGATTGCAACTATATTAGGGTAGGAAATGGAGCAAAGTGGGAACAAAGGGCCTCGAAATAATGACTTTGACAAGAAATTGGGGGAGTGTGATGCCATGACACTTTGTGTTTGGGCTACTATCACAAACCACTCCTCTCATAACAACTATATCATTTGAAATTAACTGAATTTGACCTCGTGAGGAAAATCCTATAATAACAACAATATGAATTACATTAATAAATTTATCTTAATTTCACCAAAAAGAATAGAGAAAATAAAATGAGAAAACTCAATAACTTACTAGTCCAACTCCACCCTCTCTCATACTATCAGCAATGGAATTTGTGCCCCTCTCCTCATGCCTCCCCTCATCACCCTCTCTCTCCTCGATTGGAAAAGAAGATGCAACTCTAGGATTTTTCATCTCTGTCTCTCTAACCTCTCGTGAAGTTATCTCATCGATAATATTGAGACCACAAAGGCTACTTGAGAATGGGGCGTGTGTCGCAAATGGCCACAACAACATAAGACAACATACAAGGTTTAAGTGCGTGTTAACTAGTTTTTACCTTTCTCCATTTCACACTAAGGATCGATTCTTTATGTCGGTAAGAGCTCATTACAAAGAATGCCATAATCCTACGCACACCTACAGTTAGTATATACAAACATAAACAAAAATACATTCTATCATTACTTAAGAAAGACCAATAGTTACTTACGTTATCATTCGTAAGGGGGTCAACATTTATGATACTTGTTCCACCCTCTTCTTTATCTTCCCGCTCATGACAGAATATTATGTTTTTGATTTCCAACCAAGCATTAAATTTAATATATTATACTAATCTTAAATTTACATATGTTCCGATATTTGAGTTAAATTTTCCTCTCTCTCTCACCCAATACTCCTCTCCCTCCTTTCACATCTCCTTTGAATCATAAGTGAGAATTGTAACATCCACCTTCCTCTTTCCTTCCTAGGTCAACTCCTCAAATCTAGTTTTGCATCATTTTTTACAAACTCGATCGATAATCCTCCTTTGGTGCAAGTAGAATCATTTCATCATGACATAGTTAACACCCCCTCTCTCTTTTGCACATATACCCTGCTATTATCTTGAATGATAGGTGGTTATTTTAACATATGATTACAACCACACTTACGAGGTTCCACGGAGGGAATATTGTGTTCTAATTGGCGATGTCGATTAAGTCTATGCAACTCTAAAAACCTAACATCCCCACTAACAACACATGATCCATGCTGGAAGAAATAACGAATATGACCATTAACATATTTGGTTATGTACTCTATGGGTGGCTCATAGATATATGAGCAAATGGGCTCGGAAGGCCCACTCGATGTAGGTCCATCAACTCATTGGAGGTTAATCACCCTTTGCTTCCTCTAAGATGCTTATGGAACACATATGCGCCATGTGATGTGAAGGTTCTTATATCTAGGAGTACATGTTCATAACTATTATCCCAACATAAAATATTAATTATTTTACGTAAGAAGTGATGTTCACATATTCAAATATTACCATCATGGAATGTGAAGAAACTTGTGTGAAAAGACAACAATTTCATAATTGTTATCCCAACAAATGACATTAGGTACATTACTACGACAAACAATTAATGTTCACAAAGTTATATATTACCATCTCATTATTTATGTCTTCCCCGAAAACATAAGAACAAATTGTTACCATGAATTGACCCATGTTGCCAAGATTCCACAGGTTTCATTCATGTATGCTGTCATAACCATTGTTGAAGTGACGCATTTCAAAACAAGTTAAACTAAAAAAATGGTGCACGAACTTATTTATTCATATTTTTCATTCATATTGAGAAAATTGTGCACAATAAATGATTTGTGATTAAGTTATCCGCACACATTATTTTTCAAAACTAGATACTCGACTCTATATGTTTTCAAGTAAACATGAAATTTGAATTACAAGTGTGTTACAAGACAAGATATGATTAAAGCATGATGTATCCAAAATTCCCGAGTTGATCAACCAACACTATATGATGTATCATCATATTATCCACAAAATATATAATATATATGTTCCGCATAATTCACATAATATTAGTTATGAATAATCTAATAAATGATGTATGTTTACCATTACATAAAAGGAAATACAATGTGTACATATATCATATTGAAATGTATTCCATGGAAAGTGCTAGCAAAGCTGCCACTTCTTGGTTTATATGAAATACTATAGATTTGGACCTTTAGATTGTGGGATACTAGTTTCCTTTATGCCACTTTTTCATCACCTTTATCTCATGTTGATATCTTTAATGATGTCAGATTCAAAACTATACTTTACACCTATACTTGAAAATCAATTGTAAATTCCAACAAAATGCTATATTAAAAATAAACATGCATTTGGTTGAATTGAACTTACCTCTGAGGTTAACTAATTTATGATTCACTCATTATTATACTGCATTTAATACTCAATGAATTCCTCATGCTACTTCGTGCAAGTGTGCATATAAGTAAAATCCTAGGAATCAATTTTCCCTCATTATTTGAGATTGATAGCATGTTATGCTTATGTACTCCCATAAAAACCATTGTATGCAAATGTGCATATCATATTATGATCTTGTATGTTCTGATATGAAATATGGAGTAAATAATGGTTGGTACATAAACATGTTAGTTTTATAATAAGAACTTAGAGTAAACATGTATATATAAGAGTCTTGTGCATTAAAAATTAAACCTTAGTGAGAAGAAACAAATAGTCAAAACATTGTAAACAAAAGATAAATTATTAATGAAGAGGATTGATGAGAAAAATGTATTTAGAAGAAAAGGAGGACAAGAGGATAAAATTTGGTGATGACCATAGTATGTTCCTAACCATACTTCATAGTCTTGGAATAAACTCATCAAAAGTAAAATAGTAAAGTTCTTCTTTAAAAATCTTTATCACTAAGAAAAAAATCGTAAATAAGAATCATTTATGTTAAGAAATAGAAACAAATTCTGAAATTTATAAGAAAATCAATAAGAAAAACACCATTTAGACTTAGTTTCATAAGTCAATACTCAAATATAACACAAAGTTTGAAAAAAAAAAATCATAATATTCTTTTGTTATTTTTATTTTCAAGATCTACCTCCCATTATGCTAGTGAATGATATTTAATAGTTCTCAAGGTAAATAAGATTATACTTGATAGTGCTAAATAATTAAAAGTTGTTATGCATTATACTAGAGTAACAATTATATGGTAAACAATGTGATCCATCAACATGATCCCAATGGATATGTGGTATAGTGTACCCATTATAATCGAGTTTATAATAGACATAAATGAAATATTAGATAAATGCACATTACTCTAGCATTCTTGAAAGATTGGGGTGATAAATCACCAAAAGGTATTGGACAAATTGGTAGGAATTGCGTATTTTAATATAAATTGATGAGTGTCAAATATATTTATATTCTCTTGAGAAAAATACTTCCCATAATTTGGTACCACACTATTGTATACATATCATTATCTCAAAAAATTTAAAACCCTACAAATTCAAAAGGGAATGAAAATTCATACCAACACTATGCATTATACAATTGTTATTTATAAACTATAGTAGCGATGATTCGAGAATTTAATATTAATTTCCCCACTACATTTAAAATAAATGCATTGGAATGTTCATTTACAACTTCATTGATTTAGTATTTAATTCATTTTATTAATCATAGGTATCCTTTTCTGGTCACTAGGTTTGTTTATTCATTTGTCAAGAAGAGGGTGGTTTTATGTAACTAACCCATATAGTTTATCCCCTTTTGATGAAATACATGAAATTAAAAATATTTCTTGAGTTGAAAGTAAATAAGAGTAGATGGTAATGTACGAGTTGATGGTAATGTACGAAAGCCTAGCTAAAACAACATCTTTCTACTTACGCATGCCTCACAATGATAATAACTCTTAAAAATGGTTATGGTAGATAAATTATGGTTACATATGTCACTTAAGGGATTTCTAAATATATAGTTATATGTATGTGTATGCTTTAAATAATGATTAATTATTCGGTTAAGGTTGTATAACAACAAAAATGATTGAGTTCCTTCACCAAACTCTGCATGGAGTTTCATTGTATACATTTTAAGGGAGGGGAAAACTTCTCCACATATTAAAATAGAACTCAATTCTTTAATGTAAAAGTTTAAAATTAATTATTACCGATCATTTATACAGTTATAATATGTCCCTACATGCACCATGCACACCATTATCTAGCATTTGAAATTCCTTGGGGTAGAAATGTTCTTCCTCTTCCTCAATCATCCATTCATTCCCTTTTTCACTACATTATTCATGTTCAAACATTTATTTACTCGAGATGAATGATTCATTGTATTCACAATATTGTGAATCATATTCAACATCTAGGATCTCCATTGAATCATGCATGTTCTCTAGCTCTCTCTTTAGTTCTATAATATTTAACTTTTTGAATTGATAATTTTTCCCTAGTTCATCCTCCTCCTTCTTATACTTTAATTATAACTTTGAACACCATGAATTCAACCTTAAAATTCTCTAAAATATCCATTTCTTATACTTTAATTATAACTTTGAACACATTGAATTCAACCTTAAACTTCTCTAAAATATCCATTTCTCTTTTCTTACTTCAAGAAAGCTTCTACAAGCCTCTCCTCAACACTCATTTCTTTTATCACTTTCATACCTCGAAAACCCACAACTGAAAATAAGATTTTTCCTTTCTCTTTATCACTCTCTTGGGATATCTCAATGCCTCTCAAACTTACTTTCTTATAGACATGTTCATATGTAGTTCACTTTCCTCTCAAATTTCCATAAGTTTCCTTTTCACTACATGATATTTCTTTTCAAACTCTTTTTCACATATTCATCACTCCTCTTTAAAATAACATTTAACTACCACCTCTCTTCATGTTAAAAATTTCAACCCTTATTCTCTTTAGAAATTATTCCCTTCTCTTAAATTTTTTAAATTTTAACTTTCTTCTTCACGTTCTTTTTTTGTTTCACTTGGACTTTACCTCACTTGAAAAATTTATTTGATAACATGCTTTAACTCTACACAAGAGTATCCTTCTCAATTTTCACACATATCTCTTACTAGTAGGTCTCATTTAGCATATCCTACACCAATCACTTAAGATTTCAACATCTTCTTCACATCTATTCACACTCTCAATTCTTTGAAAATATTTTCTACTCGCTCTTCAACTTAAATGATTATTCTATCTTCTACCCATTCAAACATAAAGACACTATGGAAGAAACTCTTCCATTTCTTTGTCAACTTACACTTATGCAAAATTCTCTTTGAATTTTCTCTATATACCTTCATTCACATACTCTCCTAAGATATTTTAATGAGCTATCATACAAATTTATGTAATCATGTAAGAGGGTTTTGAGATAACAAGACCCGCCCATGAAATCCCAAAGTTAACACAACGTTAATTGATACAAAACAACATTATTTATTGATACTCATTCCTCAAAGGGCATTAAAAATGTGGCATAGCCTCAAAGGGCTTAAAATTACTATTTAGAGAATCTCCACCTAATTTTTCAAATAATTAAAAAAATTTATATTAACACTCTTCACCCAATCTGTCTCACATTACCTCGAGAATAACATAACTTTCTAAATTTTTGTAGAACTTTATTCCAAATTAAATAACATGAGAAGAAGTCACACCTATATATATATATACCAAAAAGAAAAATAGTAAGCGAACAAACCTTCAAATAAGAGTTACCTAAAAGTCAATAATATTAAGATGAGGAATAATAAGCTAGTCAAGAGGAAAAATTAAACTTAGTGGAGAAAATGAAAATAAACATTATTATTATTATTATTATTTTGATGCAAGATTATACTGGCCTCATGGATGCTCTTGCATCATATTCCTAGATCTTTTGTGCATACCCATGGGAATTCCTAATTCACTTGTACTACACACACCTTTAAGCATATTTATAAACATTTACAAGCTCAAGTGTTAAAATTACATGCATGTATGTTTAATCCTTCTAATTTTATGGATTCTACTCAATTACTTAACAATGCACTTGCACATAAAATGGATTTTTATCCTTTTCTAGTTGGATTTTAATCTCTTAAGCTTCCTATTTATGAGGGAAAATGTGATCCCAAGTAGTTCAGTTTTTATCCTTTCATGTCGCTTTTTAGACTATACTTACAATGATCAATTACTTAACAATATTTTTCTTAAAGCCTCAAAGGTTTTAATTACAATGGTTCCATGATCTACCCATGCCTTCCATCGAGGATTTTAATCGCTTAGATGATAAATTCCTAGCATTAATTTTTACAACACTAGTGAAAATATTTCATATGCTCAAATAACTAAGATACTAAAAGGCTCTAATGAAAAAATCGGTGATTACGTTTTGTACCATACAAATATTCTTACTAAGATAGACTATCTAATCAATAAGATTCAATATATATTTTCTCAAATCCTTGTGTATCCTTTACAAGAATCAATTATGTTTGCAAAATTAGGATGTTTTTATGAGCTATGTCACACTTTAAAGTAGTGAGAGGTTAGGATCCTTATATCAACAAGCATAAATATGCATTTTTGGTCCTAATACACCTACATCTAAATTTCTAGGAAAATCTAACTTCAAATTCAAACCTAAAGATAACAAGCCTAATTCTAAATTTAATGTTAATTCCATATCTCATCTGAAAAGGTCTTAGTTACATGTTGTTGGTACTTGTTCTCTAAAATACCTAAACATAAGTTTAATTATTGAGATGCATGTACCAATGATGCATTTAGGGATGAAGTAAATTGAATGAAACCAAGTGTGTTAGCAATGAAACAAATCAAATCTCATAATATTTTAAAGTAGATTTTCAATTATATTAAGAAATTAGTTTAAAATTTTGTTGTTGAAAAACACACCGTTTTTTCAACAAAAAAAAATCTCATATTCGTGTAGTTTCATGGCATATATTTTCATATAGAAAATTGTTGACTTACAATTAATATTGATCATTCCACACATCAAATAAATCTCCCACATATTCAATCCCATAGATTTTTAGATTTGTATAAGTAGATCCAAGGTGCATGTAAGATATACATGAATATGATAGAGATGTAGAATAAATACATGATAGGAATACGAATGGTATACAATTGTAAAAAAATACAATACCCACATATAAGGGAAAAAATGAGTATATTATAGTTTCTAAAGAAATTTTTTTCTCGACATAAGAGGCATTGGTCCTCACTTTCTTATTTTTATGTTCACAAAGTTAGGGTGATAGGAAGTGTCATGAATGATTCACTAATATGGTAAGTCTCAATGTGGTTTATTGAAATAAATGGTTAGGAAGGTTCTATAAATAACCAAATTGTGTTCTTGCAGAGGATATAGTCTTCACAAAATTGCAGCATCATATAAGTGCATAGGTGGGAATTCAAGTGATAGGTTACTCAATGTTTCAAGTAGAGTTCGAGGATCTATGGAGAAAGGAGAAAACCACAATTTTGGCTGTAGTTTTTCAATCAAATTGTTGTGATGTGAGTCCTAATGTTTTAGGCGCTTCCCATTTTGCGTAGACATGGGATTGTCTTGTGACTTCAACCATAGTACTTGTAATGGAAAAAATGAAATGTTTATGGCATGGCCCAGGTAACGAGTTTACTCACAAAAAAATTAATTAAGGATTTGTTGATTCTATTTTTTTATAGTCTTATATCTTATATCGTGATTTGTATGGTATATAAATTGATGAATTTGAAAGAACCCACATTATAGGGAAAAAAATCCATAAGGCTACCAACCTATTCAATAAAGTGCATCTCGAAATTATCGGAAAATAAGCTAACCGCCATGTATATCTAGACTTCTCCAACATTGAGATCAAGCTTTCCCTAGCTGTACTTGGTAATCTAGAGTCCATAATTAAAACATGTCTTGCTGCAAGGTGGCATTTGCTTTTGGTGTAGGAACCACCGATGGCCCCGGAGCATTTTATTTTAAGTGGGTAGATGATAATGTGGGGTTCTTTTTGGATAAAATTGCTATTGATTTTGTTTCGTTATGCTTAGTCTATTATGGTTTTGTAGACAACGCATTTTGTCAAAAAGTTTCATATCAAACTCAAAATCAACTAAACGTGTATGTATTTCTACTTCAATGTGAAAATACATTGTGAAAACAATGAAATATTAAACAAATTAATGGAAGCTATTATTTTGTGCATAGAAGATCCATATCCAATGATATAGCGGTATGCGAAATATTATAAATTTGAAAAGGTGATACCCATACGTAAAACATGAAAACAATAAGTGGGTATGAGTGTTTATGGAAAAGAAAAAGGTGAATGGAAAGGAATCATGCTCATGCTCATCCTTCCCCTACATCAAAGTGATACAAAAACAGAGGAAAAAAATTTGAACGAATTTAAAAGAACTCCCTCTTACACGTTAATGGCGATACCTTCACAGTGTGGCTCTAGATTCTTGTTATCGGGTGAAAACTTCTCGTGATTTCCTATAGTAAAAATGATTCCAAGGTATTGGGCATCTCTTTTGCAATTCGAAATGATTCTAAGGTACCGATAATCATTCATTGTACGAGTTGGGTGGGCAATTATGTTTAATAATTCAAAATGATCGCACTTGGCATCCACATCAAAATCCATGTCAATCAGTGGGTGTCAAGGGATATTTCCTTAGTTAAGGGTTTCTAGCATTAGATCATGATTCCGTGAGTCCTCATGAGGCATGGGCCATGGGGACCATGAGGGGCGGGGCACTATACATAGTTGCAAAATAAGTTAAGTATAGGTCTATTGTGGATCTTGTAGATCGATCTAGGTATCATGGAGAGTCTCTAGCATCTCAAAATATTGTAGAAAGTGTTCTTAAGAGAAATCATAGAAATTTTGATTATATTGTATTATGTATTGACGAGTCAAAACATATCACAAAGTCATTATCGATGAATTAAGGGGTTCATTGTTGTCACATAGGATAACGATTTAAAAATATGGGAATTAATCCCTACAATAAGAATTCAAAAACATACTTTTATTTGGAAACAAAAAACAAAGTGGAAGTTTTAATTGAGGAGGAAGAGGCAGAAATGGTCGGAGAAGTAAACAAGAAGTGGTACAACATATAAGTTAACAGTCAAATGATTTATGGTTTAAAACATCCTCCACCAAATCGTTATATCTTCATTCCCCCACATGTCAAATTTAAATTATATGTAGTACAATATTTACTAATCCAATGTAAAGTAAAGTTTACCATGTAGTGATGTTCTCATGAAATTGAGACCTACCTAGAATATCCATACATTTATGGGAGTTAATTTCCCAACCCATTAAATTTTTTCCCACACAGGATATTATCCTACGATAAAATAAACCCATGCTTGTCAACATGTAATTAATTCCATCAAATATTCACCAACGTGACAACTCGTAGATGTAATTAAACTTTGGAATATAAATCCTATATAGATTTCCATTCCAATGAATATTTTCCGTAGTGATAGGTGGTGGTAATACTAGCAATAGTACCTTTTGTGTTATAATGAGATCTATTAATTTGTTTATAAATTATAATATTATATCTTTTTTTTAATTTTAGTAAAATGGTTTTAAGATGGGGACCATACCCTATGGACAACAAAGGGATCCAAACTCATATATAGTAAGAGAAAAAAATCAAAAGGGTGTAATAACTTTGATAAGTGATGGGCCTTCTTTCATTCATATGGCAATCTACTTGAGAGGCTCAATTACGCTTGAATATTCATGCATCGTGTATCTTCATGAAATTTCTTAATCTAAAGTAGCAAAAGGGGCTATAAAGTGATATATGAAGCAAATATTATAATTGAATTTCAAACTTGGAACCTATTGGATTTTCCACATTTTGTTTTGGTCCCTTTCGGTGAAAATTGCATTGACATAAATAATGTGGACACACTTGAGACAATAAAATGGAGCACATATAGTAGATATTATTCAGAAAGAACAATATGAGCCATAAAATAGGTACGAGCCATGTAAGTATTTAATTCCCACCCTTTTTTGAAAGTTTCCATTCTTCTCATCATTTTATCTACCAAATTAAATGTCATCCAATTGATGTCTTGGGCATCGGTAAAAAAGGCAAGAGAAAATTTCGATCAATAAATATAATCTACCAATCGCGCATATCACCAACTATTGGGGGTTTAATTATCCATGATTGTTAATGCATCACCTATTTCTCTGAATATTTTCTAACATAGTTACATAAAGAAGTAGTTAGAGGAAATATGAGTTACATATTGATTCCCTACAACATTTTATGTGCCCTTGGACTTCTCATCTTGGACCATGAATCCATCCTAACCATCCATGTTTACAATAGAGAAAAATGTCATCCATTTTCCCTTAAACACATTAACCTTCTTCAATCCACTTGGGGAGAATAGGCCTTATTCCCCAAACTAGTTCATCCATCACATTTGTCAAGTGATCTAGATTTGAAGGCTCAATCTCATGGATTCTATTCATCAACAATCTGAGCCTCCACCAATAGACTAATACTATCCTAAAAAAAAATGTTATTGCCACCAAGTCTCCATATACGTTGAACATAACATTGGAAATATTGTATTTTTGGGTAGATTGAACGGCCATACCAATAAAAAGATTGTAGATGGCACAAAATAGATGGGTTTCTACTTCGTATTAGCACTCAATCTAGTGGTCAAGGGATATTGAAGCCTCTCACAATTGGTGCAAGTAGGAAAATGAGAAATTTGTTGAGGCCGCTGGCTATAGCTTCGAGAATTGGATGATGAACTCTTCAACATTTCCCACTTTTGTAAAAAGGTAAAAGAAATTACTTCTCTCTACTATCTTATTCCATTAAAAAAACTTTTTTTTTCAAAATCTTTATTTCCTTCCTGACTAATCAGATGTTTGTTTCCATATATACATGAAATTTAACTTTACATCCTTAAAAATCTAAACAAAACACCAAACTTAAAATGATGTGCTTTTCATTAGTTTCACATAACTAAATATCATCCAAAAAAATTATTTTCCTTCTTCATATTTTTTCATTTTTTGCAATTCATATTTTCATCCTTACTCATCCCCATTCGTCCTATTATAAACTCTCCCTTCTATCCTTTCGACATTCCCATATCACAACCCACACTTGATTGCTAATTTTAGTATATTGGAAATAATTATCTTTACCTTATATATGCATAAGAAATGATTAAATGCTAATCACAAACAACATGCAAAAGAAATTGGGGTCGAGTTTAGACCACCTACCCAAGTGACCTATATGTTTTATTTGGGTCTCTTTTTATCTAGGGCCCACCCATGGGTCTCATTGATGAAACATTGCCCATTTTAAAAGATTGAGTGGATTAAATATTTATGGAAAATAAATTGGCCATGTATGTTTTTTATGTGGACCTAGTCATTCATGTGACGGTTTATGAGTGGCAGTAAATAAGTATAGGAAATAAATGGGACGTATGTTATTTATGCGGACCTTGCCATTCAAATTATATAATGATGGTTTATGTGTGGAGGAAATAGGCATGGAAAAGAAATGTGTCGCGTATGTTATTTAAGTTATTGGATGGAGGGTGTCAAGTATATTATTTATGTGGACCTTGCCTTTCATGTTATCTTCATGATGGTCTATGAGGGGAGGAAATAGGCATGGAAAATAAATGTGTCTCGTATGTTATTTATGTGGGCCTTGCCATTGATATTATTGGATGAAGGGTGTCAAGTATGTTATTTATGTGGACCTTGTCATTCACGTTATCTAATGATGGTCCGCTATGCCTATCCATCACACAGTTCGCGAATAACATGAACTTGCACAAAACTTTGACCGGTGCACTCTTTCCTTACACCCACCGACTCGAATCATACTCTGCGCCCTATTTCTCATGCCTCACCATCCCGCTGCACACTCATGTTTAAAACAATATGGCAGCGGTTTCTTTTAAAAATCGCAAACAAAATTTGACGGAATAGGTAACAACATACTACGTTGTTACCTATTCCATTAAAAATAACAATGATGCGAGAAACTAATTACGGCGACATGACGGAAATGACTATTTTCCTATTATGCGAACTTGCATGTGAGAGATAGGCCTAGCCATGATGGTTTATGTGTGAAGGAAATAGGCATGGAAAAGAAATGTGTCGCGTATGTTATTTATGTGGAGCTTTCCATTCATCTTGATGCACTGAATTAGAGGAACTTGACAGGTCATAACTTGAGTCTGGTTTCAACGTTGAGTCCGCTTTTTTGAAACCACGCAGTTTTTGATGAGATTTAACGCAGCTGACAACCAGCCATACGTTGGGGCAAGTTTTAGACATGCTGGGCCTCTAAATCCACCATCTTCTGGGTCGAAAATTAGATTTGTTATAGTTTGGTTTTTCCTACTTTTGAGCATTAGTTAATTTTAGTCTATTACTGCATTTTGAGTTAGAAAGTTGGCAATTCCTCTAATTTAGGAAGTAGAAGATGCGTGGCGCCCGTAGGAATAAGCATGCGAACTTACTAAGAATAGCGTTCTAGTAAACTCGCTAAAAATAGTAATTTCCGCCACCTAGAGTAGATTTAGTCGAGTTAGCTAGAGTTTGCTTGGAACTGAGTTGGGAGTTATTTTCCTATTTAGAAACATTGTAATTCATTAATGGTGAATCGAAGAGAGGAGATCTATTTTCTTTTTGAGTTCATTTTATTGCAGTCTATATCTGGTTGTTCTTAATTTGGCCGCATTATCGCTTCCGATACCGTATAATGCAAAATGCCAAATTAAGAACAACCAGATAGACTGCAATAAAATGAACTCAAAAAGAAAATAGATCTCCTTCTTCGTTAACCATTAATGAATTACAATGTTTCCTAAATAGGAAAATAACTCCCAACTCGAGTTTCCAAGTAAACTCTAGCTAACTCTGACTAAATCTACTCTAGGTGGCGGAAATTACTATTTTTAGCAGTTTACTAGAACCTGCTATTCTTAGTAAGTTCGCATGCTTATTCCTACGGGCACAGAAATTGCCACGCATCTTCTACTTCCCTAAATTAGAGGAATTGCCAACTTTCTAACTCAAAATGCAATTAATAGACTAAAATTAACTAATGCTCAAAAGTAGGAAAAAACCAAACTATAACTTAAATCCTAATTTTCGGCCTCAAGATGGCGGATTTAGGGCCCGAAAACGTGTCGAAAACTTGCCCCAACCGGTAGGGCGGGTTGCCGCTGCGTTCGTCTCATCAAAACACGTGGTTTCAAAAAAAAAAACGGACTCAAACGGACACCCGGAGCTCAAGTTATGACCTTGTCAAGTTCCTGCTAATTTGGGCGCATCACATCTTATTGGATGGAAGGTTTTTGCTAGAAGGAAGAAAGAACGACTAATGTGAGAGGGAAAAAAACTGGAACTATCCAAGTCACTTGACATTGTATTGTGGTTAAATATCAAAATAAGATTTTTTTATATACAAACTGTCGTGAAATAGACTCTGAATGCATCCACCAAGTCCCCATCTAGTGTGGGCTCACATCTCCATCCAAGACACAAACGTTGTCGATCAAATGTATTGCAATCCGACGGACACAACTACAAGCAGCATGTGGACATGTGGTCCATTACAGATGACACCAGATAGTGCTAAAACTTAAAAGGAAATAGGGTTCCCGGCTTTCATTGTTTTTCTGAGCATTTCTTCTAAGAAGACAGGAAAAAAATTGCAGGGACATTATGTGTGTAAATTTTTGTTTGAATTTCTCAAGTATTTTGGATTTTATGTTTGATTTTACAAAAATTTGAGAATTTCAGCTTATAGAGTTTGGTCTATAGGTTTAATATCTTCGAAATTGAATGGTAGTTGGTGAGTTCTTGTTCGTCCTTGGCTGCATCTACCATACTTTTCAAAATTTTCTTCCTTATCGAAATCTTTTGGGAGATTCCAGTGGTTATGCTTTACATTTTCTTCAGCAGCTCGTTTCCGCTAACTTTTTAAAAACCAGCCTTAAATTGTTGTGGACAATTGAGATTTCCGGGGTATTGGCTGGAATTTTTCGTATTTTGGTTAATCATTCATTACTTTTACCATATATTAATTCAATATTGAAACTTTTCGTTTTGATCAAAGCCTAGGTGAAGTAGCTATAAAATTCGCGAATATAACTTTGATTATATGGAAAGGACACGCAATTCATTGGTATAGTCAAGGTTTCTATTTTTTATATATATGGAAATTAAATATATTTTCCGTCAATTCAACAAATGTTATTTTCTAATTATATATATAAGGATAGTTGATTTCAGCAACACGGATGTTATAGTTGACAAATATCATCATTGTAGTCTAAAAATATTTTACAAGAGATCTTATGAAGAAACCAATTTGAATATGGGTATTCAAATATTATGAATTGTATACATTTATCATGAGGGTTGTGGCTATTCATGAGATTTGTTGACTTTTATATGTTGCACAAGAAATAAGAGAGTTGATGTCACATGATTTTAGAATTTGCACCCTACATGATATTTTTAATTAAGTTTCTCACACGTAGAACAAGGTGCACACACTATGAGTGTAGTAAAAAAGGATCCAATAGACGAAGTTAGGGAAGATGGTCATCCTAGTTGAAACCGCTATCTCAAATCCCTCCACCACATTTTAAGGATAACTTACACACATAACTCTCAAGACAATACATTAACGTGTAAGTATATAAATTGAGATTAAATCACAAAATATCAAATCAATAAAAGTATATACATAATAAACTAGTGGCTATGTCATCGAAACTATGATATTTAAACTTAATTAAATCCTAAGATGAAATACATTTAATGTAATCTATATCATTACTCCATCATCTAAATTTTTCAACAAAGAATTTTGAGAAGAGGGATGTTTTTGGTTTCTTAGGCTATGTGAGAGCACAATAGGCTTTGAGACTCCTCCTTACCACCAATTCATTTTTTTGAATCGACAACCAAAAATAACAAAATTTCGGTGCATTGAACATTCGCCAACTACAAGTTCATTAACACAATTTAATCTTTATATTATATCTCTAACAAAGTGTCGGGGCTGCACTATTGAATTTGATAGGCACAAAATATGGGAATTTAGGCAAAGGTTTTGTTGTAGCTTCTTTCATTCAACTAATGGAAAACATGGGGATAAACACTAACAATGTTTTGATATCATACGAGATTTCCACAACCTCCATACTAAAGTTGTCTTTGTCGACGCTATATTTACGGTTTCTATCTTTAATATTTTTCAAAATTATATATATATATATATATATATATATATATATATTATATATATATTTATTATATATATATATATATATATATATATATATATATATATATATATATATCTCGTGTGTGTGTGTGTGTGTGTGTATGTATGTATGTATGTATGTATGTGTATGTGTATGTGTATGTGTATGTGTATGTGTATGTGTATGTATATAGATAGGAATGGTAGTTGATATCAGCAATTTCGACTTTTCACTTGAAAAATATCATCGTTATTGTTTAAGAATTTTTTATATAAGATGTTGCGAATAAATTGATCTCAAAAGGGACTATTCTAATATTATGAATTGTATGCATTTCGATTAGGGTTGTCAGTTATTCATGAGACCTTTTATCTTTCATATATTAGACCTAGATTAAAACTAATCTATTTTATATATGGGGCTTGAAAATTTATAGATTTGGAATTATAAAGTGGGACCTCAACTTGTCGTGAAGGGGTTTTCGCCTAACGCTAGTGGCCTTGAATTTCAACATCAAGATATTTTTCATCATCTAATATGAAAGAAAAAAATAGTGCATTGATGCATCTTTAGCCTCATATAAATATAATAAATAAAGAAGAAGATTTTTTTAAAGAATTCAAATTTTGACAATGATAAATTTGTGGATAAACAATTTGAGAATTTGCACTCTACATTATACATCTAATGAAGCCTCTCAAATGTGGAATATGAAGTGTCATAAATATGAGTTGATTCAAAAGGGATCAAACATACAAAGTAATGGGAAGTTTTATTCTCATGAAATTGATATGACAAGACATAATATTAAATTTTTAACCTAGATTTGTTACAATAGGAAGTATTTTCTTCTTGTATTATAAGGTAACACAACAGATATTATAATCATGTTTGATATCATGTGAAATTTAGTTCAATCAAAAATAAATAAGTGATAACTATTTAAAGCATTCAACATTGGGTGGTGAGAAATTAATTGGTGTAAGGCTTGTGCTTGGAGAAATCATAGTACCACCGATTTTCTCGCAAGTGAATCATTGAGGAAGTACGTGTGATTCATCAAACATGGAGTTATCCCAAAGTGTGGGAATTTACAATCGAGATAACCCTCCAGATGAAGGTTGGTTCCTATTCCTCTATTCCGATGTACACATCCAAATTGTAGAGGACCCACATTAAAATATACGCTAATTTGCCTAGAGACAAGGTTAAGAAGATTAAAAGAAATTAAACCTAAACTAACAGAGGTGATGCACCAAAAGGAATGCTGAACACCGTTTTGTATAGAGATGGAAACTACAATCAAATTAATAAGGATGAAAATACACCATAGATCAATCCACTAATGATAATCCACTAACCATTAAATGTAAACCATTAAACATGTAATACAATAACCATGCATAGATAACCAAGATTGTAATGAGAGATCGTAAAGGAGGAATGAAGATGAGAGAGGGTTGAAATTAATCCAAAGACTTATATTATTGTTCCATAGATTTGATATAGTGCATTACAATGGTGACGATGCACAAATCGTTACTATAGGTTCAATGGGACATTTTAACTCTACAAATTCACTTACAAACAAGAGAAGAAGTGAGGGTGCAAAGAAAAATTATCCAACATTATAAAAATTCCCCTTCTTACAATATATATGAAGAATGAGAGAAGGGAGAGAGGGAAGAAACTTGAAATCTTTCTTCAACCACCCTAAAATGCATTGAATTCACTTGCAATAATGATGGGTGCCACCAGTAAAAACTATACCTTCATGTACTCTTTTGCCTTGTTAGGAAAGAAAGGAAGCTCATACCTTCATCATTTTAGTAGTTGAGAAACTGGGAAACACCCTCTTAAATGGTGGATTGTATTTCTTCATTTTGAAGAACTTAGTCTCACATTGAGAGCTTTCCAAAAGTCATTTCTTGTGTAAATATGAGCTCCTAGTCAAAATTTATGGCCATCTAAAGATTGGGGTGTCATATTATATTAATTGCGAGTGGTTGGCTCTGTTTCTTCGGACTCCAAAATTCCTCGCAACCTCCGAAATATGAAATTTTGGAATTTTGGGAATTTTGACTTTAGAGGTTGATGTTACTCTTCATCCGATTGGGCGTATGAAACTCCTTGTAAAATTCCGAAATCCCGAAGTCTAAAATTTGGACTTCAGTGTTTTTGACTCTAAGTTGTGACTTTTGTGTTCTGGGGCTTTAAGGTTTCCAAAATTGCGAAACCCCAAGTCTTAAATTCAAACTTTGGGTTTTAGACCTTTACATTTCCGTAGTTTACCTATATATATGTATAGGCAATTTTCCTACATTTGAAAAAAGGGTTTAATACATACCCAACAACCAGAGATTCTTCCTGTAAATAAATTAAAACAAAAGGAAAAAAGAAAATTATGACAAAATTTCATGCAAGCCCATGAATCCAAAAAAATATTCCTTGGCTCCTCCTCAACTCCGCACAAAGAAGAAACAAAAATGAAACCAAATGAGAAGGGAAAGAAACCATAAAGATGGATTGGGGCATTTCTAGGAAACATAAAATAAAGGGCAAATATTAGTTTGATCATAGGGTTCACATTTTATACTACACTAGTTTTAAGTCATGGGATTTTGTGGGATTAGGAAATAAAATTAAAAGAATGGTTTGTGGGGGTAGTTAAATAAAAACGGGGTGTAGAATTTCTATCAGAACACTAAAAAGTTTACCGAGGTAACCATGATAGGAAATAAATAATTAAGTTGGAATTAGATAAGTAGTTAATTAATTGGGTAAATCAAATTGGTATAAAATAATTAATAATGGGAATTTGATAAGTATAGTATTAGTATTTATTTAGAAACAAAAAATTACCCAAATTTTTAACTACCATTTGGTGTGGTCTCCTATGCCCCGATGTAGGGCATTACACACACTAAAAATTAGACATTTGCATTGGTTTCAATCAGATTGTGCCATTTGTATTAAAATGGGGCTGAATTAAAGTTTTATGTTTTGAATTTTTCATTTTGGCAAGCTTCTATTGGTCATTACCTTTATTTTTCACTGTTGAGGGGAAAAGCAGATGTCTTGTAACCCATTTAATGCATTTACTATGTGTCATGTATGTTTCGTCTATTTTGAGTGGCCCGAGGGTAGATATGATTCTTGGTTTTAGAGTGTCCTCTTTCCCTTACCATTTTCATGTAATCACCCACCAGGAGCTAAACCAATCCGAAGAATAGGGTGAAAATCTTTTGTTGAATCTTCTGCAAGAAAAAATGTTAGCAATATTTTCATTTTATTTCCATGACATTTATTTTCAGTATTTCGATTCTTCTTCATGATGGGCTTTATTTGTGTGTAATTAATGTGTTTTCTCTTTCATTAAAAATAGTGATTTCAGTTTTGTATAATTTTCCAAGACTTTGGTTTACTTCATTGTGTCCTCAACATTTGAAGACTATTGGACTCACGGTAGACACATAAAATCAAAAGTAGAGCTTGGGAACTAAAAGTATGAATCATAAATTGCATATATAAACAGAGAAATAAATGAACCGTTAAAGGTTAAAAATAATACAAAAAACTAATCGCTTTTAAAAAATATGCATATAATTTTTTGGATGTGGGCTATCATATATTAGACAAATAAATATGGGTGGGAGATTATAAGTGAATCAAAAGGAAACATGACACAAAAAATATCACGTTGGAAATACATATTAATACTAATGAAGATTATTTAAATATTAATTACCTTTATTATAGAAAGGATGGACAGGCCCTCAGATGTAGGCATTCTTGTTGTATCATTCTTACTTTTATCGAATATTTTCACTTCATAATGTTTTTGATCTATTTTCTCCGAATCTATAAACATTATAAATTTTCTTTTTTTGAAAATATAGTTTTTCCTATTTCATGCACCCCCTCTCATTCTCGAGTGCCTGTATCCTGAGAATAAGTTGTTTAATTTTGTTATGCACAGGGCCAAGGTCACGGTGCATTTCCCAATTCCATAGGAAGAGTAGTCATGTTCCTTCATTCCCTTGTCTCTTTAAAGTCATGTTTTCTATCTCGATTGTCCATCGTGTCTCGATGGTGATGATTCTCGCTCGATCTTCGATCAGTTTAATTTGATTTAAGAAGAATACATCCTCTAGATCTTTTTGATTCATTTTGTACTTCAAGATAATTACTTATATTACATTTCTTGTTATTGAAATCAATCATACTTTGAGTTAGTGGATGAATTTCAGTTTTTGATACTTATAGCACCATATTCACATTTTTCAATTGGTCATTTCCTCCCTAACTCTTTCCGATTGTGAAATTACCACATTTTCAACACCAAAATACATTAGTAAAATTATTGGAATAATTTTGTTTCCTTTAATTGCACACTACACAACACCACATGTGATCCAAATAAAGACACTCGACATCACGTAGGACACTTACATAAACATGAACCCACTCATACAATAAGATAACATAGGTTACACATAAAAGTCTTACTCAAATGATGTAAACCAGGATAATGACCCAATTACAAAAATAAACACAACATATGCATGCTCCACGACATGTCCTTTTCATGGTTTACATATTCATTATATTTAGGTTTCTATTGTATGACCTTGTAGTTTTAAACATAATTAAACACATAAGGTTTAAAATTTCCTATTTTTCAAACTTCAATTACTTTATTTTACAGAGCATTAGTCTTTAACTGAGAATGTGTGGTTGGTTTCTTTCTCCAATTCCATTAGTTATCCATAGCTCATTTGTTAAATAAATTATTTTTAAACGACCACGATTATCCTAATATTCAATTCTTATGTTAAAGGTTTGTTTCTCAAAATTATTTACTTGACTATAATTTTCTGAAGATTATTATAACATGGGACCCTTCGCTCCTTTACAACTAGGCTACATGTTTTTGTTTAACATTTCAGCTATAGCGGTTCCTATAGAATTTACTCGTTTCTCTTATGCAAATAAATTTATATAGCTTAATTGTGATTAAGAATGTATATACACACATGTGCCTTATAATATTTGACTTATGGATTTGTTTGAAAAGAGTCGAGTTTACTTGGTTTGGAAAAATACTCTCGTTACAAGGAGGAAAATTCACAAGAAGAAAAAGTAAGGTTACTATATCAATAGAATACCTATCCCGAGTTCATTTCATATCATTGTTTGATACTGACAATACACTCTTTTCAACTTCAAGTTATTACAACCATGTAGGTTAACTAATTAAATTGTACCTTTCTTGATTCATGATCCATTTCTCCAATTAGGAATTCATATTTTTACAATCATATTTCACATGGAAGGGTACATTACACATGTGTTCCCATTATAGATATTTTTCTTTGAATTCGAGTGACGAATTTCACATTTCAAACTACATTTGTTTTATCATCTTAAGGATTTACTCCTAATAACAACGGGTTAATTTCATGTTTTGACCATAAATTCTACTTCTTGAGTGATCCTAGGTTTAATATATTCTAATTTATTCGGATGTACACAATTTCCTTAACTCACAAGACCTTGGCTACAACCAAAGTTATCTTAATCTCAAAGCTACATTTCACTATTTCATTAGCATCATTGTTTAACCACATTCATGCATCATATTTGGTTTTCAAATTTATTAGGTTGTTGTATTATTCATGGAGCTCTACTTTATCACATTCATTTTATGATCACATTTGACATTTTAGTTGGTTTTGACATCACTCAATGGTGTACCAATTTCGTAGTGGTCATTCCTTAGTTTAATCTTATTTACCCTTTTTACTAACTACATTTACATGGTTACTTTGGTTTTGTATTATCATCATTTTGGAACAAATGTAATTCCTATAACACTTACATAACACTTAGGGATTTAAGAGTACAAGGAGTACGACCTCACACAAGACAACTCATTTCAATGCTCTTGGACATGGAAGTATAAGTGTATATTGAAAGAGAACTATCCCAAATAATCTTAAGCATTACAAAATCCTCCTAAGGACCTATTTCAATTGTTTGGTAAATATGCAAGTAATTCGACACATAGTCTCCACTCACATAATTTAGATCTCAAAAGAGATCAATCGAATGTACAACCACCAACTATCTTGCAAGGCTTTGGCCACCAACTAGGGTACCAATGGAAATCATGCATAAGAGTGTTAAACTTATTCAGATATGTTCATACTTGCAACACGTAGGCATGATCGCTTTACGCATGCAAATGTGATAGGTTTCACAACATATATGCACCACCTCATAAAATATCAAGGAAATAGTCCTTAATAAGACGTATTAGGTGTGAAACAAGGAGATGATTAATGACGTTAGATTAATTAATTAACACATTTAATGTTGTATATCCTACAAAAATACTTAAATGGGGGAAGGAAGGAAAATATGCATTATAATTTGTTCTATTAATTTCATTATTTTTGATGACAGGGATATTCTACCTAGCATTTTGGGTGTTAAGGAAATAAACCAATAATTAACATAGAAAAGATTAGCTTAACATTTTTATAACATAGGTACAACCTTGAGTATAACTTCACTTTCAATCTAACACTATGAAGTATAATCGCATTGGTATTCCCTTTTCAAAATATACTAAGAACCATTATTTGAACAACAATACATATCATTATTATATGGTAATATATTTATTGCAGTGTGAATATAAATTTAAAATGACAACTCGATTAATTACAACATATCACATATAGAAAATTCCTCTTATTTGAAGTATCTACAACCAACGTTGTGTCATTCCTAGGACTAAGTATTGAAATCCCTTACACCAAGAATAAATCCACACATTCATCATTTTAAAATTTTCAATTAAATAGAGAGAGAGAGAGAGAGAGAGAGAGAGAGAGAGATAGTTCATTTCTCATGCATTCACGCTTTCACATTTAGTTGCACTTAATATTTTGGTACTAGAGAGAAAGGATGAGAGAGAAATTTAAGAGACATTTCATTTTCCATTCACAATGTCATAACCATTTGCATTTCATGTCCATTATCATTTCATTTCAAACCAATTTACATTTCCCAATTCATTTATGTTTTCAAATCAATCAAGTATCATAATCATTTCTAGAGAGAGAAGAGGGTGGAGAAATAAAATCACCATACATTTAAAATTTCTTTATACAAGATAAAAGATAGAATACAATTTTACATGGAATTGCAATGGTATTACAAGGTCACATACTAGGCTAGAGGTCAAATGAGACTCAAAAAGGGAATTCTAGCTAAGGTTTACTTTAAACTGACCAAAACATCAAAAGCACCTAAAACTCCGGGTCTTGAAAACACTCGGGTTAAGTTCAATCACATAGTTTGATGATTCCAACTTATTCCCCCATGTATAGAGAATTCATCATTTCGAGAAGAGTTAATTAAGATGACTAAATCTCAAGTTACAAGAGCAAGTGTAGGGTCCTATTATCAGTAATTACAGCGTAGCTCTTGTCCTAAACCAACCAATGGGACCCAAAACCCACTCACAAAATTAGTTTCTAAAAGAATATTCAATGAACTCGAAGGAGGGTTACGATCATCTTGTTGGTAGTATAGAGGTAGTGGGTAGTGGTTTTCAGTTTCGATCAAGCTAAGTGATAACCATAAGCCGAAACCAATTGTGTTTTATGAAACGACCATGTCATCATAAGTGACTGATAAGCTAAGAGAGTTTAGGAATATGACTTGCAAGAGCATTAAATAATTTCAAACAACTTGGTTAAGGTTCCCTAAGGTGTTCCATGTTACCATGGGTCATGCAAAGAGTTTTAGTTTTGCGGTACGTTTAGGTGTCAGCGCTCCGTATGTGTAATTTTTCAATATCAATTTTTCTTTATTTTTGTTTATCGTTTGATAGTTCACATCAAGGAAAGATATTTTAATTTTTCTGAAATATGCTCCATATTATTCAACATTTAATTTTGAAGAAGATGGAAATGATGAAGTGAAATTTAATGCAAGTGAAAAGGGGAAAACCATACCTTTTTATGCAAAACTCGTGATCCCCACATTTGATGAGACCGCATCAACTTTAGGCATTATAGTATTACTTTATAGGATTTCTTGTTTGTCTTCAAACTCCACTTTTGCTCTTCCCGACACCAACACAATCCATGAGAGCACATCTCTACGAGGCATCTGATTTATTGATTTTAGTGTCTTTTCCATTGATTCCCAACCACCACTAAGGTTACCAAACCCTCTGGAATTTTATAAACCTGCTAACATGCTTGCTGAAAGCTTCCCTTTTCCTTTACTTGAAATCTTAAAATCGGCTCCAACAAAACCATATTAACAAGTACCACTCTCAAAAGATGATGACACTATGAGAATAATGGAGCAGAATCTACATGTTCAATAGAATGGCCCACCTTGAACTCAAAATTATCTACAAGTCACCAAATCCTTTGTTATTGAATCTGTATGTTGCCATTGGCTAACACTTGTGTGAATGACATTTGTACCAAGAGAATTCATTCCGTACTCACGTCCTTGCATTTTTATATTTTATTTTATTATTATTTTGGATGATCAATCTCCAACAACACATGAAGTAGCTTAAGCATGGACCACGTATGGTTATTGTGGGTCATTTTTATTATTCTTTGGCTGAGAAAATTTTTCCTTCCAAATGCCCTATTGGATGTTGTTGATGCTTGAATGACTCCCAAACCCTTCTCTACATCCTTTTATTTGGCACAAGCTGCTTATATGGTGGAAAAGGTGATATGGTCAGGTCAAACACCTGTGAGTTGCATTGGTGAAACATCAAATGAGAATGGAAAGCAAGGGGTCTCACGGGAGGAAGAGTGAAAGAGAAAGAAAATTGCATAGACAAGTGTGGAATAGCAGAAAAAGACACTTTATCTACCTTAATCAATACAACTACTACTAAAAAAAAAAAGATAAAGAGCAGGATAAGTGATGTGGTAGATGATTCTACCTCAAGGATGGTGCATAGCAGGTTTAAGCTCATGTGCCCAAAAGCACAAGAAAATAGAGAAAATAGAGCAAGACATTACACCCAAGTGATACGCCTCCAAATCCTTTATCTTTTCTTCCTTTTCTTCCCACAAAAAATACAATGACAGAAAAAATTTTCTTTTCATCTCGGAGACAAAAGAAACCGCTTTAATACAAGTAAAGATCTAAATCAATAAATTTGTATAAAATCATAAGAGGATGTATATGGGTTACACATACATCTTTGGGTGTTGTTATCTCTTGAAAGTGCACCACGTAGAGGGATGACCGTAGGTGTTCTAAGATTTCTCTTGACCTCTCTCTTTTTAGATACAATGGAAACAACTCAGTGTCTGTGGGTATACTTATCATGGAGGTGAGTCTCCTGTGATCAAGGTTGGTTCCTTTTTGATGTATCCTAAACAAATTTTTAGGGGTTTTGAGGGTAAAAGATGACTATAAATCAATTGAAAACTAGGGTGATACACCAAACTTGTTGAGGATTTTACTAAGTACATTGACAAAAATTTGGGAATCGATTTTGGATGCACAAACCAATATTTTCACCAGAATACTAAGGTAAAAAACTTGGTATATTAGGGGAATGGGTCACAACAATACAACAATAAAACATGCACACTAATATTGTGCAGAAATTACTAAATTTGCAGCAAGGTAAGATGATTAATCAGGGAATTTTAAATTCACAAGGATTAATAAGATATACACACCACTTAAAATAATTGGAAAGCCAAGAATCAATTCTCATTTAAAGGGAAAACTGCAAAATCTGCTTGGACTCCTATGTCCAAAAATCCTCCCTTGTGCCTTGCAATTACACACAATATATAACAAGTTTATTCATCCCATCCATCCTAAAAATAGGCTAAAATTGTACTCACCCATGCATCTTATTTTTATCCTTTATCATAAATAAATAAAGGAATAAAAATAAATATGTTAATACAATGAGGCATTAATAGCCTTGGTTACAAAAATACATCCCAGTCAAATTACAGTTGACTGTTCTATTTTTAACAAGGTTAGATGAATAACTTGGATAATAACATCCCTTCCTTGCTGAGGAATTATCCTCCAATGTGCATGAAATCTTTGTCTTCTAGTGCTTGATGTGACACTTACAATTTGATCCACTTACAATTGATAATTTTGGCATTCTTTAATTTTTCCCCTTAATGTACATGCAAAATTTAAATTTCCATGAGTAAGTAAAATAATTATTTTACTTGCAACACTTTTGTAAAACATTATCCATGTCTTCCATCCATTTTGAGGTACACTTGTAAGTTTTGATGTTGACATTTGTTTTTCTTGTAGTGAATACATGTAAAATAATTATCTACAAGTAAAATTTATTCAACCTCTAATTTTCCCACTGTGGGGACCACCATGATTATGATGTAAAATCACCTCCCTTGCATGAATGGCTGCCACTTATGTTTCTTTCTATAATTCGTGGATATTAAGGTAATTTGGATTGTTTAATGAATATTGCTTCGTTTGACCTGGCATATTCATGTATATAACTTCACCTTTTGTGTCATCATGGGTTGGAAAGTGATCACTTTGTGAAATTGGTTAGACTATAGTCATTGAAATATTGAGGGCCTTTTGATTGACCATATATAATATAAGGTAATGGCTCACCTTTTCTCTAATCATTGTGGTCATCTTTCCATCATGGGCTTGGACTATAGTTTGGGACCTTTTGATAGGTCAATGCGAATAATTTTATAACACATGGGCCAACCCCTCGTGATGATGATTCAACCCTTGATGATTAAATTTCGGTGGTCCAACCCTTGAGTTAAGTTAGGGTTCACTTTGGATTTGACACTTATGTTACTTGTGACTATGGTTGGTCTATGAGTTTGCATTGATTTGTGACTGGTCTTTAGTCATTGATTGAAGTACCTACTTCATCCGAGCCATTGATTCTTGTACTGTGATGAGTTGGGTTCCACTATGGTTGAGTTAGTGAACAAGGCTATGCACCATAGATCTTTGCACTTTGTGATCTTAACCGTTGATTTTCTAAGCATCGACTTTACATTAATTGTGGCTTTTTGCTTCATCCGCAGACCATTTGATCTTTTCCTTTGTTAATATTGAACCATTGATTCTTTACTTGGTGGTTGGTTTGGGTCATTATCTGACACCATTGATCTTTGTACTTTGATTCTTTGACCCTTGATTATCTACTCAGGTTAAATTAGATTTGAATGTGGTTAAGTTAGTGAAAATTCATATTTGTAAGCTAAAATTTGATCATTTCACATCCATCTCTATTTTGGAGGGCAAAGCCCTAGTGAATTTTCTCCGGACTTCCATCATCGTGTGCTTCGAGTTCATTTTCTTTTGTGAATATGTTTTATTATGAATCTTTTAATGTGAAACTTTCTTTGATTCTTTACTATTTGAACTTTGTGCATGACTTTATGGAGATGGTTGTGTTTTGTTATTTCAAGCTCTCTCGCATCATTTTCTTTGAAAAGGTGATCACCATTGATGGGTTTTCAATCGGGTTTGTAGAAAATCATAGCTTGATCCGAGAAATTTTTGTTTGAAAATAGTCTACAACTACCACCATGGATTTTAATGGACTCTAACATGTGTCTTTTTGTCTAGGTTGAGCCATTGGAGAGTCTTTTTGAAATAAAGGTAAAATCTCCATTTTCAACTAACTATTTCTTTTAACTGACAACCACTGTTACTTTTTCAAGATCCATTTTAAACCTTTGCCATTATAGCTCTGAAATTTCACTTACATGAGGTTTTCTTAACATTGATATGGTTTTAATTACAATTTGATCTCCTAATGATGGCATTGACTTATTTCATGGTTCACCTTGTCTGAATCGGTTCAAATGTTTCCTTCATGTTGTTTTGATCACTTTAAAGGTGAATCCTTACCTTTCTACATTTTTCATACTGGATTGAGATCACTTTTGGGTCTTTATTTCTATTTGAATCATTCCCTTGTTGGGTTTCCAGGTTGTAGAGTTTGATATGGTTGTAATTGTTTTCTTTAAAACTACTTTTCTGTATGTACAATGGTTTGAACCCCTTGGAACCCTTGGGTATTTTTGATAACTCTATTATTGTGGATTGAATGTTATCATTTTGACTTGTTAAACCCTTTATATGGCCACTAAGGTCTCGAGTTTGAAGTCTTGAAAACTCATATCTTATACTGAAAGGGTTTTCACATTCGTAGATTTTTATCTTATGATGGAGGTTTGGGATAACTCTAAATGAATAAATTTTTTATTTTGTGCCCTAGCTCGAGCCATGTTGATGTTGGCTCAACCTATAGCTGATTTTTCTCCATTTTGGCCTCTCAGTATTGGTTTTGTTTGATCCTTGGAGCTCAATTTTGTGAATGTCCATTTTTTCATAACTCATCTTTGATAAGGGTCATATTTCCCTTCTTTTTTTTCATGTAGTAATTTATTTTACCCTATAGTTATCTATTTCTAACCTAGGGATTTGTATGTTTTGCCTTGGAGGGTTTCGAGATTTTTACTTGTTATTTTTGTGGCCATACTGCCATTTACATCTGATTTTACTGTCATTGTGAGTTGATCAAACTCGACCACAAATTATTTTTTTCTTAATTTGAGTTTCAAGCTCCAATCTAACCATGCTTTGTGAGTTCAAAACATATTCACTCTGAAATTTTCTTTTATTGGACACATTTCTTTTTATATACATGTTGGGTCATAATTTCACCTACACATGGCTGTTGTTTTTTTATTGTATTTGATTCTACCTCCAGTATCCTTTTGTACCCAAAATTATTTACTAGAAAATTCAAAAAAATTCTTGCAGCATAACTCTTTAGGGCCTTCTAAATTTTAACTTTGGACTCCATATTTTAATGATCATCTGGTCTAAGTTCTTTTTCGCTCTTAGTAGACCATTCTTTCAGATGTATAATAGTGTGTTGGTTATCTTTCACATACCTAGAGTACACATTATCTAATTTTTTAAGAACAAAATAATTTGTAAGTACCTTACAAATTTCACAAACCGATATGATCATAATTAACTTTCAGTATTCCACTAAAGTTCAAATTGCATTTTGTAACCTCTAGAATTTCATTTATGTAAAATGAATTATTTGAAGTCTCTCCTACTAATAAATTTTCTCTCTCTCATGAATATTTGATTGTAGTTGAAGGTGCATTCATACTCAAGACCTGCAACCTTACCTTGTGATAATATCTTCTTCATCACTTAAGATCACTACTCTTATCCATAAATGTTCCTTTCTCTGCACTGATTGTTTTCACACTAAACTCTTGTGGAACTGAAAATGTATTCTTATCATTGTTGCATTTTGTATTATATCCATTGAGTTGTACATGAATGATGGTTTTCATGTTGTCCTAAATTTGATGAGAATATCTACTCTTAAAATGGATTTTGACTTGATTATACTTAATTTGTGATTTGACCTTGTAATGATGCATTTATTTGGTTGCATGCATAAATAATCAGGACTCCATTTATGATATTGAGGTTGCAAATCTATATTATAATTGGTTGTAATTTACACTTGAAGCTTTCAACTTTCTATTCTCATATGAATAGATCTTGAAATTTTTTTCTTAATAGTTGTAAATTGAAAGTTGACCCTTTTAGTTCTTGAACATAAACCATAATGATATGCATAGCTGAAAGTGTTCTTCATTCATTCTATAGCATTGTCTAGTTGCAACTATATGATGGGAAGCACTTCTTGAAAGCTTGATGCTTGAAGATGTCTTAAAACTATTTTCTTAAGTGCTTTACTTGTTTTGCAACCATGTAGATCTTGCATCACACTTTGTATCTTGAATCTTCCCTTTCTCCAAGTTATTCCAAATTATGATTCAGTTTGGTATTTTATTGAAACACTAAAGCCGGATCAATCATCTTATATTTGCACATTCCGTATGATATGAAAAAACACCGTAATTAATTTTTATTTCCTTTTACTACATGTACCTACACATTTAGATAAACTAGTTAGAAAACATTAGGCTTTTTGGCCTCTCTTATGTTCCATAGTTTTTCTTCTTTTATCTTTTCTTCTCTGAAATGATTGTGAGAATCATATGTGCTAATGTAGAATATTTCTCTTGTCAATTATGTATTTGTCTCTGATGTATCTTATGCCTGTAACTCATACCTCTGATGTCAGGAGATCCATCTGCATGAAATTAGATAGTACAGAACATGGATAAAACCTTTAACTCATGACTCACATAGTCTTTCTCTTCTACTTTCTTAGGTACAATGCCAATATGAATAGAGAGGATGAATACAACGTAAAGATGGATCTGGAAATGGAGCAATGGAGATGAAAGAAACTCAAGGAAATGATGGGTTTTTCATAATCCTTTACTTTTATTTTCATGCACATGTACCTTCTAATTTATTAGTTATGAATTGATTTTGAGTCACATCCCATGGATTGTGTGGAAATTTTAAATCCTTTATAAATAAAATCTAAAATTCTAGAACCGAGTTGTGTACTTCTTTCTACATTTCGGTTTATGTTTGGATTTTAGAAAGAACTAAAAACTCAATAACATAATTGGATGTATTTAATCATAAAGGCAAAGAACCATAAAATACCTACGACCTTACTAATGAACTCTCAACTACCGTAATTTGCAACTCTATTTGATGTTCCAAAATTAACATTCTACTTACTCTGTAATTTTTCATCAAACTAATACATCCGTCCTTAGGGGATTTTGTGTTCTCTTGCTGAAGACAAACATGGAATTACTAAAACTATGTGATTTGTTACATTTGGTAAAAACACACATAGTTGTAAATTACGTGTAATCATCAATCACAACTCAAAACATATAATACCGTAATGTATTCCCTTGTTAGGTTTGCTTCACCAATGCCATCCATCGTAATGAAGTTTTCGGTTGGCCATTTTTACATAAGTGTAAAAGTTGTCAACATTTCCGAGATTCTATGGGGAAACTACCTACTATCTTATAGACTTGTGCCATGTTCTTTCCGTTGGGTATGGAGTTAAAGCATATAGCCAAAAATTTCCTTTCTCAAGTTCCAAAACTTTTGAAAATAAACTAAAACTGGGAAAGGATTTGGTAAACTGAGATCATCTCGCATGAATGAATTTATTGAATTGAAAAAAATTGCAATGTGCATAAAGTACTTATTAAAAAGGAAATCCTACTCTAAACTGGACACTATAGGATTTTTCATAACAAAGTTTTTAAGAAACATATAATTCACATGAATAGGAAGTTCTTCTCCATTCAGCCTTGAAAGATGAAATGCATTGTGTTCTTTACAAGATGAAACAATGTGATGACCACTCCAGATTGTATTGAACTTTGTGTGGTTTCTTGACTTTTCACGATCAACATCCCATTTTAACACAATGTCTCCTTCATTGAAGACTCTAAACTTAGCCTTCTTATCAAACATTTTCTTCATTTGTTTTTGATTCTTTTCCATGTTAAGATGAGCTAGATCTCTCAGCTCCTGTAACTCCATTAACTCTACATAACGAACCTGTAGTGGTTCATTCTCAAGTAATTTCATATGATGCAAAAATCTTATGCGCAAAGAAACTCAATTGAGACGGGCATTCTTTCCTCTCTTCCATAAACAAGCTTGTACAACGAATTTCCGACTAATATTTTAGGGGTAACTCTATCAGCCCAAAGTGCTAAATTCAACATTAGATGCCAAGATCTTTGGTTATCTTTGAATGTTATTTTGATGACCCTTTGAATATTATTATTATTACTTTCAACTAATCCATTACCTTGTGGGTAGTAATTAGATGATGTACTTGTTACAAATACATTGTGTAACATTATTAATATATTGTGTATGTTATTAATATTTAGTTTATATAACTCCTATTAATAATATAGTTAGTGTGAGTGTGTTGTGATAACAACTCACATTAGTAACTCTTGAGGGATATTTGGGATGTTGGAGATATCTTAGACATGAGAGAGATTATATGGGAAGTTGGAGATGATTATTGACTCCTTGTATTAAGGATTGCATCCTCTTATTTATGTGTATCACTCACTCTTGTATTGAGATATCCCGAATGAATTCATATTGAATTATTCTATTATTCAAGTGTATAGTTTTTTTAGTATTCTTGATTTTAAGAAAGCTTAGAACAAAATAATATTTGGTATCGAGCAATTGTCATCCTCATTATTAAGGTTTTCTGCATTTGAATGAGATTATAGATGGTGTGATCCATTAGTCAACACCAAAATCTATGGACAAGGACGCATTTTCTTATATGCAGTTAAGAAAATGTCTAACAGTTGTTTGTAAGCAAATCGTAGATTTATTAGAAATTACGTGGTGATCAAGACGTGGGCATCTATATAAAAAATACTGATAAATTGATCTTTTCTACAAAACCCAGATCCAAAATATTTTGATTTTTTCTGGGTTTGTTTATTTTCATGCTAGAAATGATTTGTCAAAAATTACGTAAACCCGATTTGGGTTTATTAGAAATGACAGAATCATTTGTATACAAAGTTGGGCTCGCATATCTGTTGTTTCCATTGCTCATGCAACAATAATTAGGAGGAAAATGTAATTTCCAGCCTCAGAAATATCCCTTCAGCATTTCCCTCGGCCCACGTGTACATGGTGTGTAGTCATTTAAAGACTCCTAATTGTTACTTTTGAGTCGATTGGAATTTGGATTTATTATTATAATTTGTTCCGTAGTCTTTAATGTAAAGTAAAAATTACACTTCAATGTTCTAATTTATTTGTTATAGTTTTTGCTTAATTCTTTAAACATAGTCTGCATTACAATAAAGGTTTATAATATCAGTTATTGTTAATAATTTAGTGTAAAAACATTATTAAATATTGAGTCTTTGTAATTGTTAAAATTAGGTTTGTTTTAAATTTATGTTTTGGGCTTAATTTTATAATAAATTAATTTGAGTCATTACAAAAATAGTATTGTTTAATGTATTATTTTGAAAATTAAATATAGTTTGTTTGTGTATGTCAAATTATTATGTTGTATATCGAAATGTATTTACGTTAATAAGTGAAAGTTATTAGTAATTGTTAAATATCATTGTGTTATGTAAATTTTATTGTCAAGATTCAATGTATAAAAGTAGTTAAATATTATTTTTTAATTGTTGTGTTTATTGTCAAGTCCGTCACAATGTCAACTTTCGTCAATATAAAAATTTAATTTCTTTAACATTAAGGTGGTCTAAATAAATAATTGTTGAGATTGTGTTGAGTCTAAGTCGGTATCAAAAAGTCCAAAGAAATAAATAAATAATCCTTATGAACGCATTATCACTTGTAGGCGACATCCTAGTAAGCCTTTTTAGGGGTATTTTGGAGCTTCATGATCACATCCAACTAAACTAAGTAGCATCTAGACAGACGATTGATGGAGGCAACGGAGGAAGGACGTTAATCGTGGACCTCTCACTAGCCATGCGACGGGACATACAATGAAGTTTTGGCATTTTTAATTTCCACCGTGTGAAAAGAAGAATAGATGTCACATTCTTGTTCAATTTTAATGTGTGAGAAATTCCTATATGTAACTATTGTATATATATCTCTACTGGGTAAATATAGACAAACAAGAATATGGAAATCAAAGAAACTCAAAACCTGACATTTATTTGCACCACCACCACCTGTGCACAAGTGTTGGAGGCACAAAGCACAAGGTGTCGACACGTAAAAATTTGTGCCCAGGCGCAGGTTGGAGGCGCAAAGCACAAGGTGTCGACACATGAAAAGTCAGCGCCAGTGCGCAGTTGGAGGTGCAAAGCACAAGGTGTCGACACCAAATTTTTAGTGCCTATGGCACACTTAAGAGTATGTTGACATGAGGATGGATGCGCCAAGGTGCATCTTTAGGAGGCACAACATTTTGAGTGTTGACACCCCGACAGGAAGCAAACCCTGACGTAGATATTCAAATGGCCATAACTTTTCACAGGGAGCTCGGATTCATGCAAGGTTGGACTTTTCGAAAGCTTACAAGGTCCTCTGCCCAACTACGACTGGATATCTTTAATTAGGTGAGAACAAGTTCTTCAAAAATGCAAAATACAATTCGCCATTTTTTGGGTTTGCTAGGGTTCTCACCTACCACCATAATGAGATGAATTAAATACAACCTAGAGGTGGTTGGGGTAGATTTGGAATTCCTCTCTCTTCCCTCTCTCATTCTTCCTATAAATTGTAAGGAGGGGATTCTTTCTAAAGGTTGGACATTCTTGTTTTGCCCCTCCCTTCTTCTCTTTGGCAGGTGAATTTGTGGAGTTCAAACCTCCCATCTAAAACTGTAATGCAACTTTGCCTCTTCGAATTTTGTAGTGTATTGTATCAATTCTTTGGAGAAAATAATGCATGTCTCGTGGATGATTCTCAACCCTCTCTATGTTCATTTGCATCCTCCCGATATTTCACTACAAATTTGGTTAATCAGGCATGATCTTGCATTGCATTTTAATGGTTTGTGTTTATTGGCAAGATAGGTGTTTCTTCATTCCTTGGTGCATCACCTTTGTTAGTTTAGGTTTATTTTTTATGCATCTTCTTACCCTGTCTCCTTGGCAAGTTAGATTAGGTATTTGAGTAAAACCTCTACATTTTTATGTGTGCATCTCGAAGAGGAATAGGAATTGTCCTTCATCCGGAGAGCTTTCCCGATTTGTAAGGTCCCACACTTTGGAAAAGTTCCATGTTATACAATCGCACTTAGAGTCTCAACCCATCGAGTTTCGGACATTCGGGGTGTTTTGATTCACCACCAACAATTTTGGCACTCTGGTAGGACCAAGAGGTCATTCCATAGGATTTGAAGGATTTTTCAAGAAATTTGGACTTAGAAATTGCAAGTTTTACAATTTTGGTTTTTTTCACCTTCTAGGATGAACTCCAAAATTGATTTTCAAGGGCTTAACTTGCTCAAAACAAGTCAAAATTTCACCAATTGATAGATCGGGGATAATATTCAAAAGGGTATTCTTATATTTTTGAGATTTTGACTTTAAAATTTTCATAGTTTTTAGTATTTCGGGTTTTCCCAAGTGTCGAGCATGTCCCAAGTTCCGACACAGTGTGTTTCAGGTTTTGTAAGTTACCTTGCATGACCTGAGTTTTGCCTATACCTTTCAGGGATTAGTAGCTGCACAACAAGACCCGATAACCGAATTGAAGAACTGTATCTTCCGGGTCCTTCAAAGTTTTAAATTATTTTTTAATATTGTCATGTTTGGTGTGTAACTTGGTAGAATCCAACCTTTTGAGGCTCATTCTCTAACACATCTGGTGACTCCGAAGGGATAGAATTCAGTGGTATATCACCAAAGGTTGCCTGTACATGAGAAAAATTTAAACCAGTGTCCGATACTCGAGAAGAGGGGTTATTTTTCTACTTGCAGCTATCACTAGGTAGAGGAAGGAGAGGAAGAAGACCACAAAGATCACCATCTCCACCTAATAGGACTTTATCAACCCCTCCACCTGGTAGACCTTTCATCCAATCAACAAGGATTCTTAGGCCAATCAGAATGGCACAACAAAACCCTTTTGTCAACTTCACTGGTAGCAGCCCACTTGCCCTCAATGCATAGAATCCAGTTCCAATTGTATCATTGAAGAACATTCCATTTTTCACTGGAGAAAATCATACCACTCCTGGTGATCATGTCAAATACATTTCTAATGTTTGTGCAATCCATGAGATAAATGAAATGAATGTTGCTTTATAAAATTACCGGCATCTTCATTCAAAGGGAAGGCATTGTAATGGTTTAGGAGCCTTGAGCCGGTTCTCTCCAAAATTGGAATTAATTATGCATAGCTCTCCATGAGAAGTTTGGAGAAAAGGGATACAATTTGTCTCTACTAGAACAATTGACAACTATCAAGAGAGCTCCCAATGAGGAGCCGATCGACTTCAACTTTAGATTTCAAAGGTCTTGGGATAGAATTCCCAGCAATGGCCGTTAGGCCAACAAATGGTTCTTTTCTATACTATCTTAAGGCTTTGAATTATGATATTTCTATGTTAATTCAATCTATGGGAGGCACAACCTTACCTATTGCTTATAACACTACCATTAGAGCTGAAAACCGTCTTATTCAAGTTGGTAAGCTGGCTCCTAGGCCTCCCATGCCCTTGTATCCAAACTTAGAAAATCCAAGCGCTAGTCAAGCACCGACTTTGGCTCCTATTCCCACTCCTAGAAATCAAATTTCAAATGAAACTTCTACTTCATCCTCTAATGCTTCAAATGAACTCCAAGAGGTCATGAAACAATTACAAAATTTGGGAAATGAGCTGGTTACACTCAAAACTCAAGAGCCCAAAGCTTTAGACCTCCTTATCACCTCAATCTCAACCTAATAGGCAACCATACCAGCCCAATAGGCCACCCAATCTAGCTACAAATCAAATCCAAGTAAGGCCTCCTGCTAATAGACCATTTCATCCCTATAACCCCAATGTTGCATCTCGCTTCTAAAGCCTTAGTGCTAGTACAAAACAACATAGCTCAAGAGTATGATTGGTGTTTCCCATGTAATGAACCTCACAAATGATCTATGTGCTTGAATGGTGCTTTGAGCCAAGCCTTTATGGTGACAACTATTGGCGTTGAGGGTGAAGTGAGTCAAGAAACAAATCAGCAACAAGGGATATCAAGGGAAAACACACCCAAATGATACCGCACTTGTGAATTAGCAAGCTAAGGATTTTTGTGGCATGAATCAAACAATTTCTCGAGTGTAGCAACTAACACAAGATCAAAGAAGAGGAATATTGGTGAAGGGCAGTCATTGGCTCCAAGTGATCTACAACCTTCCATCACTCCACAAGGTGTTGGTGAGAAAATATAGTTCCAAACATGTAAGGACAACCCAAACCACCTTCTCTAAACCAACTCAAATGCCAAATTGTTTCCCATATGCAAGAAAGGAATGTGCAAAGCTAAAGGACAACAAAGAGACATTTCATCCCCATTTAGCATCATTGATCAAATGAATAAGACAAATGTGAATATATCAATGTGGGAATATTTATCCATCCCGGACGTAGAGATCTTCTACAAGATGCCATGAAGAATTGGTCGACTTCAAACCAACAGTCCATATACAAGAGAAGGTCCTCACAAATGCTGCTCAACCTAAAGGGAATCATGGAGGACAACAAGGTAAGGTTTTGAAGCCCCCTCCATTCTATGTTTCATTAATCATTGGGGATAAAATAGTACACAATTGTATGATTGATTAAGGCAAGTAGTTATGCCATTCCCAAGCAAATAGTTGATCAACTAGGTCTACAATATGAATTCATATCTAAAGGTGTAGTGAAATTGGGCGGGACAATAATGTAACAACAAAGTGGGAGTGATTAAAGGTTTGAATCTTATCTTGCATGCATTCCCCAATGTTAGCATTTTGCAAGATGTGTCAATGATATATTTGCCACCACTCTTTGCCCAATGATTATCAAGGGATTTCACAATGACTAGAATCGGTGGATATTTATCTCGTAGATTGGTCCCACATGATTTTCGGGATGAGGTATGGGGCCAAAGAAACAATCGATCCAAACAAATTGTAAACTTTCACATTGAGCCTCATACTCCAAGAAAATCAATGCCAACTGCTCAAATTTGATCAAGAAGATTGTCCAATCACGAGATGAAGTTGACACAAAAGTTGGAAGCATCCTAGATTTGACTCTTGATGAATGGGAAAGCAAGGTACATGCTTTTCATCCCTACCAAGAAGTAGAATATTCTCGAAGCTATGAGTCTATTGCATACATGAGCAAAACCATCCTATTCCTAGCATCACCAAACCATACTATAAGGATGACAATGAGGTATGACAATTATTTTTCAATGGATCAAGGAGTAAGCAAGGTGTAGGAGGAGGAGCTATGCTTGTTTCACCTCAAGGCATCAAATATTATTCAACTTTCCATTTCCATTTTTCCTATTCAAACAACACAGCTAAATATGAGGCCTTGATTCATGGACTTCATTGGGCCAGAAAAAGGGCATAAAGAACTTGCAGGTGTTCGGGGATAACGAGCTAATCATCAATCAAGTTAGGGACAACATGCTACAAAGAATGACCCATCAAGAACTACAAGAATAGGGTATGGGACCTCGTTGAGGATTTCAAGCTTTCAACATCATGTCCATACCTAGGAAGAAAATGAAGCTTTGTGGATAGGCTCGCAGCTAGTTGGAGCAATGTTTGATGTGGTTGACAACATCAAAAGGGAAAAAAACACAACCACATATCCATGTGATTGTGAGGCCAAAGATTTGCAGATAATAACACAAGCTGGAAGGTGTTTGAGAACGATCAACGGATCGTCAATTTTTACAAAAAGAGGTTGAATTCTCAGCTAGAATCAGGGAAAAACAAGAGCAATAATGACGGGGATCAAGTAGTGCAATTTGTGGAAAATAAGCTTCCCAAGGGTTTAGTAACATTAGAGTCTATCTTCAACCCTAACGACCGGTTCCGTAAGGAAAAGGCTAACATACAAAGTCAAGAGAGAAGATTCGAGCCAATTCTAGTTGGGAAGGAAAAACAAGTCTTCAAGTTGGTAAAGTGACTATTGAACAGAGAAATCAGATTTCATATAGCTTTTCCAAGAATTTCCAGATGTCTTCACTTGAGCCGTGAAGACTTAAGAGATTCAATCCAAAGTTGGCACAACATACCATAGAATTGAATCTGATGCTAAGCCCATCAGAAAAAGCAGAGACCAGTCAACCCTCACATTGAGCCTCTAATGAAGAAAGAGTTAAACAAGCTAATAGAGGTGAGCATCATATTCCCGATCAAGCAGTCAAGTTGGGTTGCAAACTTTGTTCCAATCAAGAAGAAGAGTGGAGAAATCAGGTTGTGTGTGGACTTTCGAGACCTCAACAGGGCATCTCTCAAAGACCATTACACACTTCCTTCAATGGAACAAATATTGCAAGTGGTATATTGTTCGGAGAGATTCTCTCTCCTAGATGGCTACTCAGTATAATCGAGATAATGGTACAAGAAGATGACCAGTTCAAGACGGATTTCACCACAAAATGGGGCACCTATGCCTACAAGAAGATGCCATTTGGACTATCAAATGTTGGAGCCACTTTCCAAAGGGCAATGAATATGGCATTCAAGGGATTAATCAAAAAATAGTTTTGATATATCTTGATGACATCACCGTATTCTCCGAAAATACATGTGGATCACCTCTTTCATCGTGAGGCAGTATTTCGTGAGGTGTATAAGATTTGGGGTATCTTTGAATCCAAAAATGCATATTCTGGCTCACGAAGGAAAAATTCTAAGCCATATTGTTTCAAAGGAGGGGTTGATGATTGAACCGAGAAAGAGTTGAAGAAATTCGAGCGTTGACATTGCCAAGTCACAAGAAGGCTCTTCAAAGCTTCTTAGGAAGGATCAATTTTGTCCGCAGGTTTGTTCAAGCTTTGCAGCTCTTGTAAAGCCAATAACACTGATGTTAAATAAGAGCATGGAATTTAAGTGGACAAATAAAGGAAAGGCAAGTTTTGAGGCAATAAAAGAGGCTATATCTCAAGCTCGACTCGTCAATCCAGCACTTCTCCAAGGACTTCATGCTCTATGCCTTCGGTGGTTCAGACACAATTTCTACAATCCTAGTACAACAAAACAAAGAGGATCGAACAACCAGCTTGCTTTCTTCATCAAGGTTTGGAGGAATATGAAACTAGGTACTCTTTCATTGAAAAGCAAGTCCTTGTAGTGATCAAAGCTGAAAGAAATTGAAGCACCTACTCTCAAACAACAAGATCCAATTATTGGTCTCTCATGCAGGAGTCAAGGACTTCCTTCTAAACAAGGATCTGAATGAGAAACATGCAGGATGGATCACTCGTGTCATGGAATATGACATCAAAATTAAGGTCACTAAGCTGGTCCGTGGAAAGGGATTATGTGAACAACTAGCTTTGAGTCGACAAGTTGAAGCAGGTGATGAAAAAGAGACTGTCTTGGTTCTACAGATGGTCAAGAACAGGAAAATGATGACGTGCCTACTCCTTGTTGGACTCAGAATATGATACATTTCCTAAATGCAGGCCTATACCCTCCAGAAATGAGAAAATAAAAAAGGAGATACTTCAGATTACAAGCCATTCCATATGTGCTTGTTGATGGTGTTTTGTTCAAGAAAGACATCAATGGAGTTCTATTGAGGTGCATTAGGACAGGTCAAATTAAGAGGGTGTTACAAGATTTTCATGATGGAGATTCCGATTTACATTTTGTCCCATGAGTAACATCTCTCAAGATAATGAAGGCAGGTTATTATTGGCCCACAATGTTTAGTGATCGCTATACATGGATAAGAAAGAGCAAGAAATGTGTACTCTTCATAGGAAAAGAAAGACTAAGCAAGACTTCCATCGCACCCAATTTTGGTCGACCAACCATTTATGTAATGGGATTGACTTCGTCAGGTCATCAATCCAAACTCAAGCCAAGGCCACAAGTGGATTCTCATGGCAACAGACTATTTCACCAAGTGGACCGAAGTAGTAGCGCTCAAAGAAGAAAATGAGTCTAACATACTAGACTTTTATGAAGGAATAGTGACCATATTCGGTGTGCCGACCACTATCATATCAGACAATGCATTGGCATTCATAGGTTCCAATATTACATAATGGACTCGTCAAGAATGGAATCTATTTGAGCACCTCTTCAAATTATTACCCGCAGGGTAATGGATAGGTAGAGTCCATGAACAAAAATTTGCTAAGAATCATCAGAAGGACTCTAGATGAAAACCAAAGGACATGGCATACAAAGCTAAAATCAGCATTATGGGCTGACAGGATCACACCAAAGAGGTCAACAGGTAATTCTCCTACAAGTTAGTCTATGGGAAAGAGGCAAGATGCCTATATCATTATAATTGCCAACATTGGAGCTCATGAAGCAGAGGAGTTGTCTGAGTTCGAACCAATGGAGGCCAGATATGCAGAGTTGATGGAATTGGAAGAAATTAGAGAGCATGTAGTTCGATTTATTGAGAAGGATTAGGCCTTAGTAGAAAGATGGTTTGATAAGAAAGCAAGAGCAAAGAATTTCTAGGAAGGGGACCTATTTCAAATGGGATGCAGATTGGGAAAAACTAGGAAGGCATTCCAAGTTGATGTCATTCGAGTGGCCCCTACATTGTCATTGGATGCAAGAATAGCAATGCCTTCCAATTCTCTACATTAGACATGATAAGAACTCCCGATTCAAGTTAACAGTGAATCTATCTTAAAAATTTCTACTAAATGGAAAAGGTTTACCCTTGTAAATATTAGCCTAGTTTTCAATTCCTCTAAGTGTGGATGCACATTGTCTTGTTGTAGTTAGGTTTCACTTTCCTAAGTGCTTCGGCACAGTTTTGTTGCTCTCGGAAAAGGAGTTGTGGTATCGGATAGAGATCGATAGCAGGTTGGTTTCGTGTTATTGCTTATGACTCCATGCCCAATGGATTGCTAAAGGCCACTGATCTTCTACCTAGTAGGCAGGTGATCCCGTTGAGTCACAAAATTGTTGTATATATCTCCCCCGGGTAAATATAGACAAATAGAAGAATATGGAAATAAAAGAAACTCAAAACCTGACATTTATTTGCACCACCAAATACCTGAGCATAGGTTGGAGGCGTAAAGCACAAGGTGTCGACACGTGAAAAGTTGCACCTGGCATAGGTCCTGAGGCACAAAGCACAAGGTGTCGACACATGAAAATTTGTGCCCAGTGCGTAGGTCGGAGGCACAAAGATAAGGTGTCGACACCACATTTTCAGCGCCTATGGTGCACTTAAGAGTATGTTGACATGAGGATGGATGTGCCAAGGCACATCTTCAGAAGCGCAACATTTTGAGCATCGACACCCGACATGAAGCAAACCCCGACACGTATATTCAAATGGCCATAAATTTTCACAGGAGCTTGGATTCACACAAGGTTGACTTTTTGGAACTCTTACAAGGTCCTCTGCAAAATATAATTTGCCATTTTTTGGGTTTGCTAGGGTTCTCACCTACCACCATAATGAGATGAATTAAATACAACCTAGAGGTGGTTGGGGTAGATTTGGAATTCCTCTCTCTTCCCTCTCTCATTCTTCCTATAAATTGTAAGGAGGGGCTTATTTCTAAAGGTTGGACATTCTTGTTTTTCCCCTCCCTTCTCCTCTTTGGCAGGTGAATTTGTGGAGTTCAAACCTCCCATCTAAAACTGTAATGCAAATTTACCTCTTGGAATTTTGTAGTAACGTATCAATCTTTGGAGAAAATAATGCATGTCTCAGGATGATTCTCAACCCTCTCTATGTTCATTTGCATCCTCCCGATATTTCACTACAAATTTGGTTAATCGTGTGCATGATCTTGCATTGCATTTTAATGGTTTGTGTTTATTGGCAAGATAGGTGTTTCTTCATTCCTTGGTGCATCACCTTTGTTAGTTTAGGTTTATTTTTATGCATCTTCTTACCTCTGTCTCTCGCAAGTTAGATTAGGTATTTGAGTAAAACCTCTACATTTTTATGTGTGCATCTCGAACAGAGGAATAGGAACCGCCTTCATCCGGGAGATATTTCTCGATTCACAAGGTCCCACACTTCTAAAAGCTCCATGTTATGCAATCACACTTTGAGAGTCTCAACTCATCGAGTTACATACATTCAGAAGTGCTTTGTGATTCGCCACCAACACTAACCTCCTAGAAGAAAACATTGTAGAGTATGTCTCTAAATTTATTGCAACACTCATAGATTTGGAAAGGGTTGGTGGTAGATCTAGAAAACCACATATGTAAAAAGGTAGATAAACTTTTACTAATGTAGTGGTCCTCTGATTTCCTTCCTTCTTTATGAAGATGATCCACCAGTGGAATGTAGAGTGCGTTCTTTTCATGGGGTAAATGCGGGATGCATTCCTACACATATTTGTGGTCATGTTCAACAAAACAATCGGCCCAGTTTTGAAGTTTACACACCTTTCTTTGATCAAGATTATGAGATAAGCTAGTGCAACACGTTGCAATAAAAGGAGTTATGTTGTACTCATGTCAACAGTGAGGGGAGTGCATATTGGGAATTAATAATATTAACAATATGGGAGTGAATGTTACAAATATATTGTGTATGTTATTAATATTGGGTTTTTATAACTCATATTAATAATATAGTTAGTGTGAGTGTGTCATGATAACAACTCATGTTCATTATTCTTGAGGGATATTTGGGATGTTGGAGATATCTTAGGGTTGAGAGAGATTGTATGGGAAGTTGGAGATGATTGTTGAATCCTTGTATTAAGGAGTGCATCCTCCTATTTATGTGTATTAGTCTTGTATTGAGATATGCCGAATGAATTCAAATTGAATTATTCTATTATTCAGATGTATAGTTTCTTTTTTAGTATTCTGGTTTTTAAGAAATCTCAAACCAAAATAATAGTACTTCAATAAATTTTGTTCTTGATATCCCAATCTGCATACTTTTGCACCAAGAAACACTAAAGCATTATCTAAAATGATAATTTTTGGAACACCAAATCGACAAATTATTCCCTCGTAAAATGATAGGATTCAAGTCTCATTATTCTCTTTCAAAACTATTGTTTCAGTCTAGCGTGTAAAGTAATCTCTAGCAGTCAAAATCCACTTGTGTCCTCAGTAACGAAAGTGGATTTATCATGCTAATAAAGTAAATACCCCACTGCATGAATGGTTGATCCACTAAAATAGGGTCATGCGAGGGTAGCGAAGATAAACATTCTTTTCCCACAAAGAAAGCATATTTCTTACAATTTCTAATCCATTTGAAGAATTATTTGAATATGTTGGGCCAACAAAGAAACCAAATTTCATAATTAAGGTTGTAGTATGTCTTTGAAAAATGACCTCTTGCAGTCCTTCATGGAATTCGGATAATAATGGTGAATTCTATCATAATCATTACATCACAAAGAAAATTTCATTTATATCTCTCTTAAATAACATGCCATCAATTAAAACTTAAGGTACATGTCAGAACCTAAAATAATTTGATTTCTTATTGTCCATACCTTCCGATAAGTACCCTATTGTAAGTAATTAACCAAATCACCATCCATCTTGTGAGGAAATAAGAGATAAAATATGCAGAATAATCCCTCACGAGAATCGCAACATGAGAAACTAATATGCAGAAATTATTATAGATCTGAAATAAAATTGAAGAATAAAATAACACAACACAAAGACACAATATTTAACGTGGTTCACCCAATTTGGGCTACGTCCACAGAGAATCACTTGCCTGATTTTATTACAAGCCACCGCTCTCTCAATACAATACCCAAATCCGCTTGGGTAGCTATGCTCAAACAAACTCTCTGAAATTCACACCGAATTCAAAGCACATCTCGCAATGTTTTTCATTTTACATCTATCATATGCATAAAACCATATAAATAGATAATCTGGCTAAGCATTTTTACAAAACCGTGGGTATCAAATCCATGGGAAAAATTCGTCACATAAACCTATAGGGTCAAAATTGCATGTATATGAGAAAAGCACGTTTCCCGATATGTCAAGTGCATTTTTTCGAGGCCAAAAATTTATGCCTTAAAAAATTACACCCCGGACCAGCTCGGGGCTGGCCCGGCCCCAACCCGGTGAGGATACATGAAAAGTGTACAATACTCTTAGTATGGTTCTTGAACACTTTCACACATGAAAACAGGCTCACAACCTAACAATCTCCCACTTGAGACTAGTTTTCCTCTCGAGCAAGCTTCTCAACCCTTCACTAGTTTCGTGAAGACCAACCAAAGTTGAACACAACTTTAGTTTTTCCTCAGTGACCACCTTGGTCAAGAGATTCATCATGTTTCAGCAAGATTCGACCGGTATGAATCTTCTCCAACTTCAACTTCTCTTCCTCCAAAGTTTTCCCGATAAAATGATACCTTAATCGTATATGCTTTGTCCTAGAGTGGAAAGTAGAGTTCTTAGCTAGGTGTATAGCACTCGAATATCACTATGCAACTTTCCTTCCTCCGGCTTATGCCCCAACTCCTCAAGAAATTATTGAACCAAATCATCTCTTTTGCTTGCCTCTGTGGCTGCAACATACTCACCTCCGTGGTCGATAAATCCACCAACTTCTATAGTCGTGAAATCTAGCTTAATGTTGTTCCACCCACAAAGTGTAAACATAACCTATTGTGCTCCTCCTGCTGTCTACATCTCCAGCCATATCTGAATCTACATAACCACATAAAGTGGTGTCTCGAGCCACTATAACATAAAACTGTCCCCATGGTCCCTCTCAAATACCGAAGGATCCACTTTACCGCTTTCCAATGCTCTTTACCTGATTACTCATAAATCTACTCATAGCTCCCACTGGATGGGCAATATCAAGCCTAGTGCACACCATAACATACATCAAACTTCCAACCGCTGATGAGTAAGGTACCTTGGACATCTGGTTTCTTTCCTGCTCTCTCTGGGACACCGCCTCCTTTGATAACTTGAAGTGGCCTGCCAAAGGAGTCCCAACCGGTTTAGCATCCTACATATTAAATCTCTCCAAGACCTTCTTAATGTACTCTTCCTGAGATAAAGTCAGCTTCTGTTCCTTCCTATCCCGAGATATCCTCATACCAAGGATTTGTTTGGTTGCACCCAAATCCTTCATAAAGAGGATTCACTTAGCCACCTCTTGAGTACTTTTATTTCCTGCATGTTTTTACCGCAACCATCATGTCATCAACATACAAACACAGGATAATATAACTTCCATCCTCAAATTTCTTTGTATACACACAATGGTAAGAATGACATCTGATATAACCTTGCTCCATCATGAAGCTTATCAAACTTCTTATACCATTGACGTGGATCTTGTTTCGTGCCATACAAGCTCTTCTTCGTTTGCACACCATCTCCTCTTTACCTTTGATCTCATAGCCCTCTAGTGGCTGCATATATAGTTCCTCCTCCAAATCACCATGGAGAAATGCGCCTTTACATCAAGTCGTTTCTAAGTGAAAGTATTCTACTACAACTGTTCCTAGAACAGTTCTAATAGAAGTCATTTTTACCACAGGAGAAAAAATGTCATCAAAATATATACCTTGTTTTTGTGCAAACCTCTTGACTACCAACCGGGCCTTGTATCTTTTCTTGCCTCCTTCTTCCTCTTTGATTCTAAACACCCACTTTTCTATAATGCACTTTTTCCTTCGTAGCTTTGTCAAATCCCATGTCCTGGTTCTCCATGAGAGCCCGATGCTCCTCATCAATGGCTTTCTCCCACTTTTTCCTCGCATCTACCTACATTGCTTCATCAAAGCTCTATGACTCTCCAAAGATCGTTGAGTAATAAATAATAAAGAGAAGGTGAAAAATGTTCGTGTTCTCTTCTTACCCTAGAATACCTCCTCAATATAGGAGTTTGGGGTTCTGTTGAGGGGTTCTGAACTAATTCATGTGGCACTTTCCCATCCTAAGATCCTCTACCACTACATATTCTTTCTTGTATTTTTCCCTATTTTCCCCAGTAATCTACCGCTTATACATGACTTTCTCATTAAAGACCACATCCCTAGATTGAATGATTTTCTTGTCCTTAATACTCCAACATTTATATCCAAATTCATCACCACCATAACCAATGAAATTACATTTTTCTGATTTAGCCTCTAGCTTGGTCGTATCATCCTTGTCTATATGAACAAACACCTCACATCCAAAGACTCTAAGAAACGAATAATCAACTTTTTACTGCACAAGCCTCCTCGGTATGCCTCCATCCAAGGCACTTGAGGGTCCTCTCGTTTATCAAGTACACACTATGCTCACCGCTTTCTTCCCAAAAAGGAAAGAGGCAGTCCTTCATGTAACCTCATGCTCCTAAAGACGCTCCATTATTGTTCTATTCATCCTTTCTCGATACACCATTCTGCTGCGGAGTTCCCGGAACCGCCTTTTCCTCGCGGATTCCATTCTTAGAACAATAATCATCAAATTCATTGCTGCAATACTCCCCTCCATTATCTCGACCCGAGACATTTTATATTAAGACTGTTTCATTCTCTACCAATGATTTCCATTTAACAAAAGTGTCAAATACATTAGATTTGTTTCTAATGCAATAAACCCAAACTTTCCTTGTTACATCATCAATAAAAGTGACATAATAACTTGAACCCCAAGAGATGATACCCGAGCCGGTCCCCACACACATCGAATGTACCAAATCTAACTTACTATCTTTCTTCGTAGGTCCAACCTTGAGAAACCTTACTTGCTTTTGTTTCCCATATATGCAGTTCTCACAGAAATCCAAACATGTTTCTGTATATCCAGGAAAATTCTTCTTTATGATGTCCATGCCCTTATGGCTCATATGACTGAGCCTATAGTGCCATAATGTTGTATCTACATCTGCGAAGCCACAAGATTACAATCATTAGTACTATCAATGGATAAATAGAAGGTTCCAACCTTCTTACCTCTTTCCACCACAAGAGCATCCTCGGTAACCTTCCAAGAGTCAGCTATAAATATCACAGTACAACCATTACTTCCCAATTGCCCCGTCGATATCAAATTTCTCCTTAATGTAGGCACATGTCTGACATCCTTCAATAGCCATGTATTCCCATTCTCCGCATCTTAACCTAAATAAAACCTTTTCCAACTATACCGCAAGGCTCATCATCACCAAGTAAATCATGCCCAAAATCCTCAACATAATCAACAAAATAATGCCTATGTGGAGTAGCATGAAAAGAAGCCCCCAAATATAAAACACAAGATTCAAAGTAATATTATGAAAATAAAGAATCAAATCATCCTCGACATACATTACCCGATGCCACATTTGCCTCCTTGTTTTCTTCCTATTGTTTCTTCTTATCCCAAAGCTCCCAATCCTTCTTTGCATGCCCGTGATTTCTACAATTCCAGCATACTGATCTTGCTCTTGGATTTTGACCTTTCCCGATCTTTCGATTTTCCACGGTCTCCTCTATTCTTCTGTCTCCCTCTAGTTTCCAATATCAAAGCATTCCCTAAAGTAGAAGATTCCCCAGAGCTTTTTCTTTGCATTTCCTCTTATAATCACCCCTACAACATCCTCAAACTTCAACTTTGAGTTAGTTGGAACCGAGTTGCTTACCACCATTACTGTGCTATTCCAACTTTCTGTAAAGAGCACGAATTAATAAAGCCCTAACTTCTTCATCAAATTCTATCAGAACTCAAGCTAGCATATTCACAACCATATCAAATCATTTAAATGATCTCTCGACTATCAAGTATTCTCGACATCTTCATATTAAACAACTTTTTCATTAAAAAAATCTTGTTAGAGGCAGAGGGTTTTTCATACAACTTCCCTAATGCATCCATTAGATCTTTTTGTAGTATTTTCCTTTGAAACATTAAATAATACCAAAGATGCAAGACACATCCAGATCATTCCAAGTGCCTTCCTATCCGAAAATCCCATTCCACATCTCTGTCACATACTCGAGGGTTTGTTCACTTTCTCGCATGTACATGTAATATAAAGATCCTTCTGATAAAGGTAATCTTCCATCTGCATCTTCCAAAGACTGAAATTCTACCCGTTGAATTTATCAACCCTAGATCTTCCATCATCTGCCATAGCTCCCACTCAAGCTAAAAATTTCCCCTGTGATTCAACACTTTAGCAAACCAAACCAGGATTTGATACCAATTGTTAGGAAATAAGAGATAAAATATGTGGAATAATCCCTCACAGAATCGCAACAGTAGAAACTAATATGCAGAAATTATTACAGATCTAAAATAAAATTACAGAATAAAATAATACAACACAAAGAGATAGTATTTTACGTGGTTCACCCAATTTGGGCTATGTCCACCATGAATCACTTGCTCAAATTTTATTACAAGCCACCGCTCTCTCAATACAATACCCAGATCCGTTTGGAGCTATGCTAAAAAAACTCTACAGAATTCACATCCGAATTCAAAGCACATCTGCAATGTTTTTCATTCTACATCTATCATATGCATAAAACCATATAAAAATACAATTGCTTAAGTAGTTTTACAAAACCATGGACAAAATTCGTCCCATAAACCTATGGGTCAAAACTTTCCCATATGAGACAAGCACTTTCCCGATATGTCGTGCATTTTTTTCGAGGCGAGGATACATGAAAAGTGTATAGTACTCTTAGTGTACAAAAGATTCAACACTTTCACACATGAAAAAAGGCTCCACAACCTAACACATCTTGATTCCCGAACTTCTGACCGAGTTCGGGTTGCTGATTTTCTTGGTGTACCAACGTATTTGACTCCTAATACATGATTTTAGCATGTTATTCTCGGATCATATGATTCTACTATTTGTTGTTTTTCCATATCGAAATTAGATGCTCACACAAACCTTTTCCTTGAACTATTTTTGTGACACAGATATCAACATCATATTCCATAACTTTCGTAATCCATCTTGCTCTCTTCTCATTTAGCTCTTTGTTCAACAAGAATGCTTTCACACTTGGATGAGAAACTAAAACATGTATCTTGTTATTGGAAAGCATGTACTTGAAATTTTTCAATCCTCTAACTACTGAAAGTACCTATTTTTCAAGAAAGGTGTACCTTGTCTCATAGTCATGCAAACTTTGTCCAAAGAAAGCAATGGACTAGCTCAATGTTTTCATCATTAACCTGAGTTAAAATAGCTGAAATGGTCTTAGCTCTAGCAAGTGCATACATCGTAAAATCTTTATCAAAATTTGGATTTGTAAGAGTAGGAGCTTGCAGAAATGTTTTTTTAATTGCTTCGAATCCTTTTCTCCCTTCATAGTCCAAGATAAAGTTTTATCCTTTTTTAACATAGTTGTTAAAGGCTTAACAAGTGCTACAAAGTCTGGAACAAATCTTCTAACAAAGTTGATCTTTCCAAGGAAAATCTGCAGTGCTTTCTTATGATGAGGTAAGGATAACTATGAAATAGCTTCAATTCTGAAAGGATCAATAGCTAAACCTTGTTTAGAGACAATATGACCAAGAATTTATGTTGATGTAATGAAAAATTAACTTTCTTCGCAAAGCTAAAAATTCTACCTTAAATGCATTAGATGTTCATTAGAATTCTTTGAAAAAATGGTGACATCATCTAAGTAAACCAATATGCATTTATTTAATAAACTGTGAAAATCCATGTCCATTACACGTTGAAACATTGCACCAACATTTGAAAGACCGAAAGGAATTATTTTATAAGCATAAGTGCCCCATTTAGTGGTAAAGGTTGTTTTGTATCTATCTTCCTCACACAAGGATCTGATTGTATCCACTTGTAGCCATCTAAAAGAGATAATCTTCCCTAACTAGAAATTGTTCTCAAAATATGATCCATATTTGGTAGAGGATAATGGTATTTTAATGAAGCTTTATTAAGGTCTCTAAAATCCACACATAGCCTAATTTCTCCATTATTTTTCCGAACATGAACAAGATTAACTACCCAACTTGAATGCTTAACTAGAAAAATAATACCTAATTCGATTAACTTAGATAACTCTTTTCTCATCAATGGCTCAATTTTCAGATTTACAGGCCTTTTCTTTTTCTAACTTGCTTGAATTTGGCTATAACTCTATTGTATGTTGAGATAAAATTGGATGAAATACTTTAGATCTTGATATTTCCATGCAAAAACATATTTGAATTCTTTACATAGATCAATGAATGATTGTTTTTCAATTAGAATATACATTTATAATAAATAATTTATTTTCATTATCCACAAAGATTTCTTTGTATTTGTCTCCATATCGGTGAAATCTTACCTTTTCCGTTTCTTTAACTGATCATCGAGCTGAAAATGTCTTCTATAGTGGGACAAATCCTTAGAGGTAACTTGTTTTTTTGAAGTGAACAATCTGGTCACCATAGAAGTGCTGGAGTATCTCAATTTACTCGCGTAAAAATTCAGCTTCTTGCTAGAAAAATCTACAAATTTGTTTATCATCCTCGAAAACCTACGTGCAATTCTCTTCATTATCGTGCAATCGAAGGTCTATAATTAATTTAATATGTGGTTATACCTTTTGTTTTTTATCTATTATAGTACATCAAAAGTTTGCACCAACTAATGCAAGTCTTTCTGCATGCCTATTTTCAACTCTCTTGGGATGGATTGAATGTTAATAAGATCAAAATCATCAATTAAGCATGAAAATCTATGTTTGTAAGACTTCATAAATGAATTCTTGCACACATTAAATTTTTTCACTTGACTAATAACTAATTCTGAATCTCCAAAACTTGTAAAGTCATGATACCTCTCTTTCTAACCCATTGTAAGCCATGAATTAATGCTTCGTATTCAACTACATTACAAGTACAAGAAAACTACAAACTTAAAGCTGAAGAGTATCTTTCGTTTGAAGGGGAAGTAAGCATTAAACATATACCTTGTCCTTTCTTATTTTTAGCTCCATCAAAGTGAAGCTTCCATAGCCCTTCTTGCTTTTCTTCTCTGAACAACAAGGGAATTGGTGCATTTTCTTCATGTAAGAAATAAACAAAGAAAAAAATTTCTTCTACTTCCTTGAAAGGGTCATAAGAATGTTCTTCTTGAGTCTTTTCATCCATGAACAAATTAGAAACACCATCTAGTGCGGAAACATGAGCTGTAACATCGAAATTAGACTGATCTAAAATTGAGTAATTTGCTACAACGTTTGAAGCATGAGGCTCAATATGAAACCTAGCCAGAGGCTCTAAATTTATGGTAACCTTAGTTCCATATCATGTAGTAAAGAACAAAAATGACCAATATGAAGAAAGATAACCTCCTATTTTTGCTATAAAATCTTGTGATAAACATAAGGCAAAATAGGGAGATAAATCTACAACAATCACATCTTGTAGAATTGTAACATTGGGACAAGCATGTAAAGTTACTTGCAGTGTTTTGGTAATACAAAATCTATTAGATGTTGTCCCATCTAGATGCAACATGATTTTATCTAGGCTCATACCGCAAACCCAACTTTTTCGCAATTGCTTTTGGCATAACTATGCTACTTGCACCACTGTAAACCATACAGTTATGAACTAAATGGTCTCCAATAATCAGAGATAAATAAAATGGTGGTGGCTTCTTGATATCATGAGCATTTAAGACCTTTTTAACCATCCATTTAACTTCTTTAATGTGGTCTTGTTCCACTATTCCAAGGACCATGTCTACTTTCTGGACTTCCTTTTCTCATCAGCTTTTGAAGAAATATGTAGCTTACCAAGTTCACGAGAAAGATCCTCTGTTGTCCCTCGGAATACTTAGAGCATCCCACATTGAGATATTAACATTATGATTTTTCATTACATCAACAATGTTAAAAGAAGAAACATTTTGGAAATAGATTCTACTGTTTTAGCATAGGCTTTGGAAACAACTTGACTCTACTTCAAAGCGATATTTTGAGATTTGAGGTATGAAGAGTCTTCTAGTATCACGCAACTTTTTTTTGTTGATCCTTTTACCAGGCTGAGATACTTGCTGACTTTTTTGAACAATAGAACTATTAGCTATTTTTTGACCTGTAGTTGTTTTTTTATCATTGATTATGGGTAGAACAAGCGTATTTTGTTATTTTTCTCTCTCCTGAGCCTTTTCTTAGGATCTAGTCATGACTACAATAAATTCTTCCTCCCAAGCGTAGACTCAAATTTTATTCTCATTGATTCTAAATATGAGCTTTTCTACTTCCCACCCTCCATTTGAGACATGAACAATGTTTTAGGTTGAGGTTGTGTAACAAGGCTTATATTAAGGAATGCATTTGGAAAATTTACAGCTTGATGAAGTTGATTACAAGGTTGGCACAATTATTATGTAGCCATATTAAATGTGAAGTGACTAAAGCGTTAGATGAAATAGGATATTTTTGGTCAAATTGCCTTGGATGATATGGTTTCTCGTAATTTTGATTCTATTGATAAGGATTCTTATTCTATTGGTATTGCTAATAAGGAGCTTGATAAGGCCTCGCTAGGTAGTGCCGTCTATTTTCAATCGACGTTATCTTGTTTCCCATAGTCCGGAAAGTTGTAAATACATCATTTGATTGGGATATAATAACAAGATATAAAATGGTAATAGGCTATGGAATAGGCACCAAATCTACTAAAAGGTATCAAGGAATTGGTGATAACTTTCCGGTTTGAATAATATTGTTTTCATCCTTTATAAGCAATATCATAAGTTATCGGGAGAGTGTCACCTCCCATAGAATGAATTATAGTTGATATATCATTATTCAAGGCTCTAAGATAAAAATAAAAACATGGTCATCTTGAGGATTGACACTTCAGCTGAAATTCTTTACCCAAGTTCTAGCAAAAAAACGTATGTTAAAACTAGTCATAAAATCATGAGGAGATATCTTAATTGTAGACAATTGTTCTATGAGGGATAAATGATCAGAATTATCATGAAATTGCCTCAAAAATTTCTCACCTAACTCATCCCAATTTATTATGCTCCCAATCTCTAAGGATCTATACCATTGCAAGGTTTGCCCTTTAAAGGATGCAACTAAAAGTCTTAAGGCTACATCTTCATGAGTTATATTATGAACAAAACAAAGGGTTGTAACATATTTGATGTGCTCTATAGGTGTAACCTGATTTTCACCAATGAATGAAGGTAAAATTTTCATGGCATCATTGGGAATATCATGATAAACTGGGATAACTAATGGGATGCCATTAGTAAAAGTTACAAAATTCCTAGGTGGTTGAATAGACTTTGGAATAACTAGATCTGAAAAAAGATTGATACGTGGTAAAGGAAGATTAGGAGGAGGGTTTTTAAATGAGGCCTATTATAAGGTAGGGTTTACCAACTCTTCTTCTTCTTATAAAGTTCAATGGTAACGGAATAAGCTTAGAAGGAATTCCTCTTACCGGTGATTTTATAGTCACTTTAGGAATATAACATGCTGCAAAAACTAATCTAAAATCAGCCTTACAGAGTCACCAAATGAATATTTTGATCTTTAGAATAAGTTGTTGTAGCTAGTTGCTCCAAAAGTAACTTTTATTTTATCAGAAATCTGTTGTAAATTTCTACAATTTGTTTGCAAATCTGATTCGTGGTCCCACTAGGTGTGCTAAAAATCTGCTATCTCTAGAAAGTGCACCATGTAGAGAGATGATTGCTAGTGCTCTAAGCTTTCTCTAGACCTCTCTTTTCGTAGATACAATGGAAACACCTCATGTCTCACAAGATAAATATTGTTGAGGTGAGTCTCTAGTATCAAGGCCGGTTCCTTTTTGATGTATCCTAAACTAATTTTTAGGGGTTTTGAGGGTAAAATATGACTATAAATGAATTGAAAACTGGTGATACACCAAACTTGTTGAGGGATTTGACTAAGTACATGCACAAATAATTTTGGAATGGATTTTTATGGACAAACCAATAATTTTCAGAAGAATATCAAGCAAAAACACTTGGTATATTGGGGAATGGGTCAAAACAATACAACAAGAAACACATGCACACTAATATTATGCATAAATTACTAAATTTATAGAAAGTTAAGATGATTAATCAGGGAATTTGACATTCACAAGGATTAATAATATATACACAATCGTTGTAAATAATTTGAAAGGAAAGAATCAATTCTCATTTAAAGGGAAAAACTAGCAAAATCGCTTTCAGACTCCTATGTTAAAAAGTCCTCCTTTGTGCCTTGCGTAATTTCACACAATATATAAAGATGTGTATTCATCCCATCCATCCTAAAACTAGGCTAAAATTGTACTCACCCATACACCCCGTCAAATTACGCTTGATTGTTGTATTTTTAACAAGGTTGATGAATAAATTGGCTAATAATAGCGCTTTATTACCGAGTAATTCTAATCCAATGTGGATGCAATCTCTATATTCAAGTGCTTGATGTGAAACTTACAATTTGATCCACTTGCAATGATAAATTTGGCATTCTTTAATTCTTCCCCTTAATGTACATGTAAAATTGAAATTTCCTGAATAAGTTGAATAATTATTTTACTTGTAACAATTTTTAAAAACATTATCCATGTCTTCCATCCATTTGTAAGGTACACTTGTAAGTTTTGATGTTGACATCTTTTTGTCTTGTAGTGAATACATGTAAAATACTTCTCTGCAAGTAAAAGTTATTCAACCTCCAATTTTCCACTGTGGGGACTACCATGATTATGATGTAAAAGCACCTCCCTTGCATGAATGGCTTCCACTTGTGTTTCTTTCTGCAATTCATGGATATTAAGGTAATTTGGATTGTTTAAGGAGTATTGCTTCCTTTGACCTGACATAGTCATGCATGTTACTTCACCTTTTGGTGTCATCATGGGTTGGAAAGGAGACCACTTTGTTAAATTGGTTAGACTATAGTCATGGCAATATTATTCGGCCTTTTGATTGACCATATATAATATAAGGTAATGGCTTACCTTTTTGCTAATCATTGTGATCGGCTTTCCATCATGGGGTTGGACTATAGTTTGGGACCTTTTGATAGGTCAATGTGAATAATTTTATAACACATGGGGCCAACCCTCTCGTGATGATGATTCAACCTTGATGATTGAATGTTGTTGGTCTAACCCTTGACTTAAGTTAGGGTTCACTGTGGATTCAACACGTATGTTACTTGCAATTATGGTTGGTCTATGAGTTTTCATACATTTTTGACTCGGTCTTTAGTCATTGATTAAAGTACCTACTTCATCTGAGCCATTGATTCCTATCTTTGTGATGAGCTGGTTTACACTATGGTTGAGTTGTCAAAAAATGCTATGCACCATAGATCTTTGCAATTTGTGATCTCAACCATTTATTTTTAAGCATCTCACTTTTCATTAATTGTGGCTATGTGCTTCATGCTTAACCATTTTTCTTTTCCTTCATTAATATTAAACCGTTGATTCATTACTTGGTGGTTGGCTCGGGTTATCATTTGGCACCATTCATCTTTGTAATTTGATCCTTTGACCCTTGATCATCTACTTAGGTTGAGTTAGATTTGAATGCGGTTAAGTTGGTGAAAATGCTTATTTTAAGATAAAATTTGATCATTTTGCATGCATCTCTACTTTGGAGGTAAAATCCCTTCAACAATTTTAGCTAGACCGCCATCGTCGTGTGTTTCGAGTTAATTTTCTTCTATGAATCTGTTTATTGTGAAGATTTTTTCGTGAAACTTGCTTCAATTATTGACTATTTGAACTTTGTGCACAATTTTATTGAGATGGTTATGTTTTGTTATTTTGGGCTCTCTCCATCATTTGATTGAAAAGGCGGTCACCATTGATTGGTTTTGAATCGGGGTTTCTAGTAAATACTAGCTTGATCTAGGTATTTTTGGTTTGATAATAGGATACAATGGCCGCCATGGATTTTAATGGTCTCTAACATGTGTCTTTTGTCTAGGTTGATCCATTGGAGAGTCTTTGTGGAAGAAAGATTAAACCTCCTATTTAGCTAACTATTCGTTTCAACTCGAAACCACTATTACGTTTTCAAGATCCATTTTAAACCTTGCCATTATAGCTATGAAATTTCACTTACATGAGGTTTTGTTAACATTGGATATGGTTTTAACTATGAGCTTCATGTCTTAATGATGACATTGAATTTTTCATGGCTCGCTCTCTTGAATAGGTTCGAAATGTTTCCTTCCTATTGTCTTGAGCTCAATTTAAAGGTGAATCCTTACCTTTCAGCATTTTTCATATTGACTTGAGCTCACTTTTGGTTCTTCATTTTTATTTGAATCATTCCTTGCTGGGTTTCTAGGTTGTAGAGTTTGATATGGTTGTAAATCTTTTCTTTATAACTGATTTTCTATATGCACGAGGGTTTCAACCCCTTGGAACCACCAAGGTTGTTTTTGAAAACTCTATAATTGTGGACTACCTATTATAGTTTTGACTTTTTGGAATCCCTCTATATGTCCACTTAAGGTAAGTTTATGCATTTTATGCGGAAGGGTTTTTATGCGGAAGTATTGAAAAATTAAATCTTATATGGAAGGGTTTTTATGCATTTTGTAGCTTCTTACTATGAATACAATTTGTTGGGATAAATCTGAACACCACTAGCTTAGAAGAATAAATTTTGTATTTTTGCAGCCACATTTATGTTAGCTCGACTTTAGCTCATATTTTTCTCCATTTTCACCTTTATATTGGTTTTGTTTGATCCTTGAGCTCAATTTTCTAAAACTCCATTTTTGCATAACTCATCTTAGATAAGGGTGTTATTTCCTTTGTTGTGCTTATTTATTAATTTATTTTACCCTTTAGCTATCTATTTCTAACCTAGGGATTTGTATGCTTTTCCTTGGAGGGTTTCGAGAGTTTTTACTTGTTATTTCTATGGCCATACTTGCCATTTACATTTGATTTTATTTTAATTATGAGTTGATCAAACTCGACCATAGCTTATTTTTTCTTTCTTAATTTGATTCTAAAGCTCCAATGTAACCATTCTTTGTGATTTCAAATCATAGTCAATCTGAAATTTTCTTTTATTAGACAAATTTCTTCTCCTACATGTTGGGCTGTTTTTGACCTCCACATGGCTATTGTTTTTTTCTCAGTATTTGATTCTACCTTCACTATCCTTTTGTACCTAAAAGTATTTACTAGAAAATTCAAACAAATTTCTATGACATAACTCTTTAGGGCCTTCTAAAGTTATACTTTCGACTCCATATTTTGATGATCATATAGTCTGAGTTCTTTTTGCTTTTAGTAGACCATTCTTTCATATGTATAATAGTATTCTAGTTATCTTTCACATACCTGGAGTACACATTATCTGACTTGTTTAAGAACACAATAATTTGTAAGTGCCTTACAAATTTTACAAACCGATATGATCATAATTAAATTTTAGTCCACTAGTGCAAGTATAAAGTTCTTGAATTTCATTTTGTAACCTTTGTATTTTGCACAACCATTCTATGATGTAAATGAATTATTTGAAGTCTCTTCTGCTAATAAATTTTCTCTCTCTCATGAATATTTTTTGTAGTTGAAGGTGCATTCATACTCAAGACCTGCAACCTTACCTTGTGATAATATCTTCTTCATCACTTAAGATCACTACTCTTGTCAATAAATGTTCCTTTCTCTGCACTGATTGTTTTCACATTGAACTCTTATGGAACCGAAAATCTATTCTTATCATTGTTGCATTATGTATTCTATCCATTGAGTTATACCTGAATGATGGTTTTCATGTTGGCCTAAATTTGATGAGAATCTCTACTCTTAAAATGGATTTTGACTTGATTATACTTAATTTGTGATTTGACCTTGTAATGATGCATTTCTTTGGCTATATACATAAACAATCGTGGACTCCATTTATGATATGGAGGCTGCAAATTTTTTCGATAATTGGTTGTAATTTCTTTACATGAAGATTTCAGCTTTCTATTCTCATATGAATAGATTTTGAAATTGTTTCCTTAATAGTTGTAGATTGAAAGTTGACCCTTTTATTTATTGAACTTAAACCATAATGATATGCATAGCTGAAAGTGTTCTTCGCTCATTGTATAACACTATCTAGTTGTAACTATATGATGGGAAGTACTTCTGAAACCTTGATTCTTGAAGATGTCTTAAAACTGTTCTACTTAAGTTCTTTACTTGTTCTATAACCATGTAGATCTTTCATCACACCTTGTATCAATAATATTCCCTTTCTCCAAGTTACTCCAAAGTATGATTCAATTTGGTATTTAATTGAAACAATGAAGTTGGAGCAATCATCATTATATGCACTTTCCGTATGATATGTAAACATAGTTTAGTTAATGTTTATTTCCTTTTACTACCTTTACCTACACATTTAGATAAACTAGTTAGAAAACATTAGGATTTTTGGCCTCTCTTATGTTCCATAGTTTTTCTTCTTTTATCTTTATTCTCTAAAATGATTATGAGAATCATATGTGTTGATGTAGAATACTTGCTCTTGTCAATTCTATATCTATCTCTGATGTATCTTATGCCTATAACTCATACCTCCTGATGTCAGGAGATCCATTTGCATGAAATTAGATAGTACAAGAATATGGATCAAAACCTTGAGCTCGTGAATGACAATATTCTTCTTTTGTTTCTCAAGTACAATGCCAATGTGGATAGAGAGGATGAAGATGAAGTAAAGTGGAGTAATGGAGATGAAAAGAAACTCAAGGCAATGATGGGTTTTTTCATACTCCTTTAATTTTCTTTTCATGCACATGTACCTTCTACTTTAGTAGTTATGAATTTATTTTGAGTTACATCCCATGGCTTGTGTGGGAAACATTTAAATTCCTTATGAATAATGGAGAAAACTATGGCAACGTGGTTTCTACAGTTCTGGCTGCAGAATGTCTGCGCACTAAGCTTAAAATTGCTGAGGAGAGGCTGATCTGTGGCCAGAATCAGACGGTTGTAAGCACGAGTACGAGAAGGAGAAAGCATTGGAGGTACTGTCAGTGCAGTTTCTGCAGTTCTGGCCGCAGAAAGTCTGCGCGCTAGACCTAAGAATGCTGAGGAGAGGCAGATCTGTAGCCAAAATCGGATGGTTGTAAATGAAAATGTGGAAATGCTGGGATCCAGACCTTTGGCCTGGAATAAGATGCTTCAAATCCCTAACATCAAAGTGGGTCCAAAATTACTGGTCAGTTCACGTGGGAAAAGGACAACGAGGGTGCCACCTGCCTGAGGGTCCCAGATGGATGTGTTGATAGAGCCTTAAGTAAAGTGAATCTCTCCCTCGTTGGTAAGTTCCTTGGCTCTAGACCTAATATTGATTTCATTAGGAAATGGGCTTTGAGAAAGTGGAAACCTAAGGGAGACCTGAGCATCACCATCATGCCAAAAGGCTTTTTTCTGGAAAAATTTAATCAGCAAGAGGATTTGGAATCGGTGCTTCTGGGAGGACCCTGGTGGCTAGGTAATATGGGCCTTTTTTTGAAAAAATGGTATCCTGGATTTGACCCTAATACTGAAAATATAAACACCATTCCAATCTGGTGTAGGCTACCTAGGCTACCATTGCATTTTTGGGATGATGAAATTCTGCTAAATATTACAAAATCCCTTGGTGCCCCTATCGGGCTGGATGGGCCCACGAGAAACAGATCCAGACTTGCTTTTGCTCATTTCGCATTTTCTCACAATGGAACAGGAGTTTCGGATCACATAATCTTGAAATCTAGATATGGGTTATGGACCCAAAAAATTGAGTTTGAAACTTTGAGATGTAAACATTGTCATAGCATAGGACACTCTGACAAAAGTTGTCCCAAGAAGAAGGCCTCTTCAATGGAAGCTGAACAGCCTGTGGAGGGCTCAGTTCTGAACAAGGATGGTAGGGTTCCTAGCACGGATAGCCGGAATGAAGACAAAGCCCCTAGTCAGAAGGAGTTGGAGTTCAATAGAAAGGGGAAAAAAGGGGGTTTTAGAACTCAAATAAGGAAACATCTGGTCTGGCGTCCCAAAGTCTCAACAGCAGCTTTTCCTGAAGCACCTAACAAAGAGGACTTGGAAAATCCTGTGAAGGTATCCATGGTGGTGAATGAGCAAGAAGGATCTGTGAAGATTAATATAGTCCCTATTGAGCAATTTCAGAGCAGTAAGGAAGTCGAGATAGATAATCAGTTGTGCATCATTAAGGAAACTTCGAACAAGGACTGTATGGTTTTAAAGAATCTTTGCAGAAAAACACTCCTAGGGGAGATGGTAAATCATTTGCAGATTTACCTCCTTGCTCCAGCAACATATCAGTGGTTTCACCTACTTGCTTCAGCACCAGAACAGCTGATACACACACACCTGACAGGATTCAGAAAGAACGTGAAGAGGGAGAAGTCACGCCTGTCAAGGATGAGGAGGATCCAGACTCTGGATTCACAAAGGTCATTTCAAAAAAGAAAAAAAGAATGAAAGGATTTGAAATGATCCCAGAATCACTCTACAGTGATAAGAAAAAGAAAAAAGACAACTGGGACACCTCAACATCCAGAACAACTAGATCTTCTGCTAGACGATTAGTTGACTTTGGAGGAAGCACAAAAAGAGGAAGGCCCTCTAAAAAGGCTCTTAGAGCTAAGAGAACGGAGAGAGACATTGCAGATGGCGTACAACGATAGTTGAACCATCAGGAAATTCCAACCAATCTTTCCAAATGAAGATTATTTCTTGGAACATCCGAGGCCTAAATGGAAACTCCAAGCAGAGAATCATCAAGGAGTTACGGGATTCTAGTAATCCTAGTATTTTGATTCTGCAAGAAACTAAAATGAAAGCTAAGACCCTAGAAACTAATAAAAAGAGTTTCTGGGATAACTCTGAAATGGCGGCTGTCGACTCCCAGGGAGCTTCTGGAGGACTAGCTACTCTTTGGGATAAAAGGCACTGTACTGGTATGGTTCTCAATGCTAGTATTAATCATCTTGCAATCAAATTTATTGCTATTGAGAATAATGGTGAATGGATCCTTTCTAACATTTATGCCCCTAATACGGTTAGTGGTAGAAGGAAGCTTTGGGCTGACCTTAAAACATTTAGAAACCAACATTGTTCTACTAACTGGCTTATTATGGGGGATTTCAACTCCCCACTAAACCCAGGTGAAAAGTATGGAGGTATCTCCAGCTTTTCTACTGGTATGGAGGATTTTGCTGATTTTATTGCTGAACATAACCTCTTAGATGTGGATCTTCATGGGAATAAATACACTTGGAATAATAGAAGGTTGGGAAAGGAGTTTATCCAGGTGAGATTGGATAGGGCACTAATTTCAGCGAGCTGGATTCTCAGTCAAGACTTCCACCTCTCTTCCTTGCCCAGAGTTGGATCGGATCACAATCCGATTGCTTTAAATTTTCTCAATTGGACTAAACCCACCAGAAGCTCATTCAAATTTGAAAATATGTGGATGGAGCATGACAATATCCATGACAAGATAAAATAATGGTGGGGATGGAATGGTGAAGGCACTGCTCAATTTAGATTGGTTCAAAAGCTCAAAAATGTCAAAAAGCAAGTCAAAATCTGGAATAAAAGCGTTTTTGGCAATGTGTTTGAAAATAAAAAAGTTAAAACAAAAACTTCAGGATCTAGAAATAAAAATGGATACTATGGGGAGATCGGATGAAGACGAGGTCAATGAAAAGAATATTCTTTCAGAGTTGCATACGATCTGCAGCAGAGAGGAATCTTTATGGAGACTTAAATCTAGAGCTATTTGGCTTAAAGAGGGAGACAGGAATACGAAGTTCTTTCATATGACCACTTTGAAGCACAGAGCCTATAATAGGATCTTAGAAGTTTCTAAAAACAACGGAAATATCATAAAAGATCCCAATAGCATCAAGAAAGAAGTGCTTGATTTTTATAAAAAACTTCTTGAGGAGAGGAATATCATCAATTCTGAAGCTATTTCTTTTATGTTGGAGGCCATTCCCCAAGATAAAATTGAGGAACAAAAATTTAGAAGTATCACCAAAGTGGTCACACTTGAAGAGCTGCAAAAGGCTGTATTTGCTTTAGAGGGTGACAAGGCTCCTGGTCCGGATGGGTTCTCCATAAATTTTTTCCAGAAATTTTGGGAAATCTGTTCGGAGGATCTTCTCAGAGCGGTGAATGAATTCTATAGAATGGGAAATCTTTTGAAAGAGCTTAATAACACTCACATTGTGTTGGCCCCAAAAAAATGGATGCTAAAGATTTCAAAGACTTCAGACCTATCAGCCTTGTGAATGCCATCTATAGAATTTTTACCAAAATTATTACTACTAGGCTTCAGCTCATTATGAATGAACTTATCTCAAGGCAGCAGAGTGGCTTCATCAAAGGCAAGATTATACAAGATGGAGTGATTATGGTTCACGAGACCATACATTCTATGGAAAATAATAAAAAGGCAAATATGGTCCTCAAGCTTGATATGAATAAAGCTTTTGACAAGGTCTCTTGGGTTTTCCTTGACAAAGTCTTAACTAAATTTGGGTTTCCGGAAAAATTTAGAAGAATTATTAAGGCTTGTATCTCTACGGCCAGATTCTCAGTGGTGGTTAATGGTGAGCCTGTGGGTTTTTTCACTAGCAGCAGAGGGCTCAGGCAAGGGGACCCTATCTCCCCCTTGCTCTTCATTCTTTTGGCTGACAGCCTTAGTAGAACAATTGGCAAAGCTGTTAATGACGGGCTTTTAAAAGGCTCTAAGCCCACTTCCATCAGTCAAGTTGTCTCCCATCAGCAATTTGCAGACGACACTATCCTCCTTCTTCTGGCATCAGTCATTGAAGCTAAGGCTACCAAGGCTCTGCTTGCAGCTCTATGAATCTGCTTCTGGGCAAGAGATCAACTATGATAAAAGCTCCATCTTCTTTTTTAACACTCCTGAGGAAAGGCAGCTTAAAATTGCTAAAATTCTAGGTTGTAAAATAAGTGCGCTTCCAGCCACTTACTTGGGCCTTCCTCTCGGCACTAGGAAAGTCTCTTGCAAGGTGTGGGATGATTTATTGGAGAGATTCCAAAAAAAATGGCTGGTTGGAAAGGAGCCATTTTATCTAGTGCTGGTAAGTGCCTGCTCATTAAAAGTACTCTTCAAAATCTGCCCATTTATGTCATGTCGCTCTACAAGATCCCCTCTTCCTTCAGAGATAAGATTGAAAGGATTCAGAAAAAAAAAAAAATTATGGCAAGGCATGGAAGAGAAGTTCAAATTTCACTTAGTGGCTTGGGACAAGGTTTGCACCCCAAAGTTTATGGGAGGTCTGGGTATAAAAGATATTGAGAAAATGAATGAGGCCCTCATTGCTAAAATGGGCTGGAGAATGTTGTCTGAGGAACAACCCTGGATTGATCTAATCAAAGAAAATACCTAAATCATCAAACTGTGTTCTCTTTCCTACAAGATGAGCACCTCCCCCATGGTTCCATTTTTTGGAATAATCTGGTCAAGAGCAGAAATTTCATCAAGCAGGGTAGTAAATGGAAAGTTGGGGATGGTAGGGATATAAACTTCTGGGAGGATAATTGGTTTAATGGAAATCTCATGGATAGATTTGGGATTGTTAAGGACAGTCTTATAAGCAAGTATGGCATTAAAATCAAGGACTATATTGAGGGAAACGGTACCAGCAAGAATTGGAAAAAACTTACTGTGGAGCGAAAGGATCTGATGCAAATTACTTCCTCCCTTCAAGATCAGTTAGATCTTATTCCATTAAGTCAGTTGGATTCCAAGGATGAGCTAGTTTGGAATAATTCCATTGACGGAAATTACTCTGTCAAAACTGGATATAATAATTTCTTCCACAGTAGTCAAACAGAGTTCAATTGGAATAAGATTTGGATGACTGAATTAACTCCTAAAATCAATTTTTTCCTTTGGTTGGCTATAAGAGGTAGGATTCTTACCACTGACAACCTGAAGAGAAGAGGGTTTATAATCCCTAATAGGTGTCATCTTTGTAAGAAAGATTCTGAGGATATCAGCCACCTGTTCATACATTGTGAGTATGCTACCAGAATATGGAGTTTTGCCCTCTCTAAATTTGAAGCTCTCTGGGTGGTGCCGAAGGATCTTAATCAGCTATGGACTCAATGGAACCCACCCTTTAGGCATTGTGTTGTCAAAAGGATCTGGAAGCTGGTTATCCCTCATTTAATCTGGAGGATATGGAAGGATAGAAATGATATTATCTTCAGAAATAAGAAGCAAAACTATAAACTTAGTATTGGTAAAATTTCTAATGGTATCAAAGAGAACATTGCTAGATTTAAACCCCCCAAGAACAAGAGATATCCAGAGAATGAAGAATACATCTTATCGATTGGCGATTGGAACTGCCATAGTCGAGCAATCCCGGAATAGCATTGATAGATCTTTGATTAAATGGCATCCTCCTGATTTTAATTGGTATAAGTTGAACTTTGATGGGGCCTCTAAGGGGAACCCTAGGATTGCGGCAGGGGGAGGAGCGATAAGGGATCATAAAGGTAATCTGATTGTTGCGTATGCTGGGAAAATGGGAATTCAAACTAATCATTTTTCCGAAGCATTATCTGCTCTATGGGGCTTGAGAATTGCCCAGACTCAAAATATACAGAACCTCATTATTGAAGGAGACTCCCTGAATATCATTAATCTCCTTAAACAGTGCTCATCTCCAAGTTGGAGCATCAAGGATTTTATCTCAGAGTCCATAAACATTTGTCAAACATTCAATAACATCAGGATCATGCACACTTACCGGGAGGGTAATAAATTGGCAGATGCGCTGGAAAATTATGGCATTAATGTTAATCTTATTGTTTGGGATAATATTAGCATCCCTAAGTAGCTTAAAAACAACATTCATGCGGATTTCTATACGCAAGCAAAATCTTGAGTTGAGTTATGATTATTGGGTGTGGATCAGCATCAATAAAACCCCCACACGTGTTGACTTAAAAAACATGATTACGCAAATCCTGTCAAATAATCAATATAGAGTGAAGTATAGGGGGAAATCCAAGTGGAGTTACATAGATTTGAAAATCACGCATGCGGGCTGCACTGCGGCTGCTAAAAGTTGGATACACGGCTCCACGGAAACCGAAGATAGTAGTAATGTGACTGATGACAGGGAGCGGACTAACAAAGAGGCCATTTTTCTCACATGTGATTTTCCGCAGCTCGATCGATCGCAAGGCACGCAGACGTTCATGGGAAAAGCAATGGCTACCATTTCCTATTTTGTGTGGATTACAACAGTAAAAAGCACATTGGCTTCAGTGCTCTCAGGGATTTGGGAATTTTCTGCAAACAGTTACGCACAGTGAAGATGGGGGGTCCTCCTTGTCAAATTGAGCCTAGTGCGGACCCGGACTGGAAGGATAATATTGAGCTATGGAGTATTCTCAGCAAGGGTGGCATCACCAACTTCATAGAGAAGGTTCAAGGGCATGATCAAAGCATTTCTGTGCATTTTTGTGAAGGATTGGAAGGAGCGGACTATGGAATATGGGGGGCAGAAGATCTTGGTCAACGAGGAACTTATTGCTGAAGCGACCGGCCTTGGCATGGAGGGCTACCATTTTTTCAACAAAAGGGTTGACAGAGATGTTGAAGAGAGGAGATTTGTGGAGGGATCTGAGAAGCTGATATATGTTACAGCGGGCCTGCTTGTTAGCTCAATCCCTCCACCCTATGATGAGGTTACTCGCATGATGATACGGTTCATCTCCTTGGAAGGAAGGTTTGTCACTGTACCTACTAAGCACCTTATCTTTCTTAACCACTTCCGTAGGAATCGCATGGTTTGTTTCCCCCATTACTTGCTTGAACTCTCTTGAGCGCTCCATTTTGGAGTTTCAAAAGCATACCGGGCGGTTCCTTTACACCAGGGGCTTATTTTGCTGCTGCATAAATGTTGTCTCCTCAAATACCCTGGCCTCCCATCCTCTCCTAGCGCAATTCTGCCGGCCTCTGCTGCTGCTAGCCCCGTTTCTCCATTCTCTGCCCCCGCCACCACTGCTGTCACCCCCCTGCCGGCCGTCCAGGCTTCTTCTTCCATTCCCCCTACTGCTGCTCCCACCCCCACTTCGCTTCCACCTCGGCCAGGCCGGTCACCAGGGCTTCTAGAAAGCTTAACCTTGAGACTCTTGCTATGGAGAAGGGTCCTCATGAAATTGAAATTGCACATGACCTACTGAACATTAGCAGTGCCAGTCCCAGGATGTGCATATGGAAAGCTCTTCAAAAAGGCTGGAAGCCTTAGAGGCTGATATGAAATTGTTGAAGGATGAAGTTAAGAACTTGGCAAAATAGAAAGGTAAGAGGAAGAAGGAGGAGGAGGTGGATATTGATAACAGCCAGATTGATGATATATACAAGAAGCTGAATTCCTTAGACTCCCGTTTAGGGAAGGCCAAAACTCGTCATGACTACAATATGGCCATCTTCAGTGTGATTGAGGAGTTCATTGAGCAACATGTCAAAAGTGTCTCCAATCTCAGCGGAGTTCCGGCAACACTTTGGGGCAATGATAAGGAAAGCAAAAGGACCATTGATCAGCTGGATAAGACTGACGCTGCCCACATGACAACTTTGGGTATGTTCAAATCCTGGAAGAATATCAAGACCAACATCGACAAAGCTGCCAAGAAGTAGATGTTGGTGCTTTTGTTGTACTTGTCTGTTTTTCTGCTATTTTTTCGCGGTCTCTTTACTACTTTTTTGCAGTGTTTTTGTTGTTTTGTCTTGTTTGGTAGCTATTTTTTGGCTACTTTGGGCCTCATTGTCACATTTGCTATGTGATTTGTTACATTTAGTAATAGCACACATAACTACAAATTATGAGTAATCATCAATTGCTGCAACCGAAAACATATAATATTTAAATGCATTCCCTAGTTAGGTTCACTTCACCAATTCCATCCATCATAACAAATTTTTCAACAGGTGCAACTCTACCTTAACCAATAATGCGTATGATTTTAGAGTGGCTATAGGTGAGAGATCCATTAGGACATACCCAAAATGTGTCATTACATGCACCCGCTGTGACTATCCAATTCTCGGTAACTTTACAATGTTAACTTGGGGTGAGAAGTGGTTAACATCTAGGTCTCAAATAAACTACATGTATTATTGTGCAAGGATAAGACATGTCAGTTGCTACCTTTTTCTCTATGGTCATTAAAATTTGTAATTTCATAGGATGAGGGGATTTTTTCCCAACCGACAACCATTCACCATGTTTTAGAAACCCACTTTTTTAGTCTTGTAGCCACACTTTGCAGAAAATTCTTTGACTATCCAACATGCTTAAAGAAGAATAAAATGACAGCTTTTTTTTTCTCACATCTTCCCTTCAACGAATTTCGTAGATATTACTTCTTAGGTACTAATTTTTTTCATTCCCATTATGCATGACTCAAGGAGAAGTAGTGGTCCTTTTTCTAGTAAACAAACCATTGTCTTTAAAGCATAATAATCCATTATGCTCGTTTGAATTTTCATCACTTGATTTTCCCAATATAGTAGATGAATGTATGCGATCAGGGAAGAACCTTGATGCAATTCATTTGGAAATACCGGCACATGTTTTGATACCATATTCCTCGTTTCAATCAATTCACTAGTTGGGTGCTCAAATAGCGATGGTACTTGTTGGTACCCAAATTTGTTCCCCTTTTCAAGCCAAGCAAGCAATGCATATTCAACAGAGGAGCTTAGAGGTAAATAGATCATAAACGTATGTCGTTTTGTGCAGCCGGGATAAATCTAGCTAGCCCTTTATTACTTGTATTTATGAAGAGATGGATAACACCTCAAAAGGATATGATCTTATCCTAACTATTTTAGGTTGTGCATTTCAACCAAGGTAAGAGAACCTATTGTGTAACCTATGTCATTTGAAAGGAGATACAAGCACCTTTCTTTTGCATAAATTTTGTAAAGAAGACCTTGGGAAAATATGATCAACACACTAGATTTTACTCTCACGAGATGTCACTTCCAAATAATGGAGATATCTTCACAACAAGGAAAAGGTTACTATAGACATTTGAGACCACGATCTAGTATTCATACTTTAGTAAAAGGGTTTTGGTCTTGGGTGGGTATACGGAGAAAAAACAAGGGTAGTATGGGTATGGATTAGTTGTTTTTAAATCAATTTTGGTGGGAGGGGAGACAGGATGGACTTGACTCACCGGATCCTTGAGAGCTTACGATAAATGGAAATATTCAATCAACAAAATGCCACAAAAGTTAAAAGGTTTCCTCACCTAGGAATATGTGCTTCAATGGAGGCCTAGATCAACACTCTTTCACACAAATTGTGGGATTTTGTCATGAAGGCTTTAGTTAGAGGACATAATAAAGCACCAAGATTCAAACCAAGTCACGCCTAAGGTACACCCAGAGGATTACAGAGAATCTCTATCAAAAAAATGAAAGAAAAGTGATTTTAAACCATTTATCCGATTCCCAAATGAAGGATCTCTACGAGAAATGAAATTACAAATGCCACTAAACTATCACAAGGACTAAGACCCATCTGATTGGACTATATTTTGGTACAATATTGCAATATAAACAAGAAAAACTACCCGTATGCATTCAGAAATGAAATAAATACACTTTACTCAAGATTAGCACTGAATAACTCAAGTTTGATCAAATTTATCGTGAGGAGAGTTTCAAGAACAATCTCAAATCTTTCAATGGATTTACACTTTCAACCACATTGAAACGATCAAATTTGACACAAAGAGAGATGTACAGATTCTCTAGATGACTTCTCAAAATGGATGGGCTCTATCAAGCATTTTCTATTAGAGAAAATTAGTCCCGATCTTTTCCAAAACTCATAACCATTTGCATGATGAATTCATACCATTTATAGCATTTCAAACATAGCCCCTTCCTCCCAAATGAAAAAAACTTTAAATTCACCGGTGCTTGTAATGATTCTTTTGTGATTCGCGAAATCAAATCTATAAATAGTCTCCGTGTGCTTGAGGAAAATCTCTTCAATTTACGCCGCATTCAACTCCATTTTTGGGAAAAATATGCCTCCATCCATTCGCCAACCACTTCTTCCCCATATCAATCAAATATGGCCCCTTGTGTGCTCAGGAGAAGCAAAATAGAAAACCGAGATCGGGATTGAGAGTCGACAGGTTTTAATGGTGAAAGACATCTGCAGATCTCCCCACCAAACTCTAGATATCAAAATTAACTCTCTCCTCTATTTGGCATGTATAAAATAATAAGAAATCATGAATACTTGCACTTCCGAGGAGCTTTACTGAGAAAATGGTGGGAAAAATCATATTTAGACACTTAAAGCGAGTCATTGATCTTTGATTTTGAATGTGGGTCATCCATGTGGAAGATGCAAAAATAGGCTTAGGGGCTTCCTTTGACATTTTCTTACCTTTTTAGAAAAATGGAAAAATTTCACCTTTTTCCCCGCACCTCTGCTTCTTAAAATGAGTCTGACATGTGTCCTGAGGTGGGCCCCAAAAGAAACACAGAAAAATTCTTCCATTTGACTCCCTTTTGGAAAAAGGAAAATTTTCAAGTTTTCCCCACAGCTCCGCCCTTGAGAAATACTTTTGACACGTGTCCCAATGTGGGTCCCAGTGGAACTACACTTCCCCTTTTACTTTTAACTCTTTTTTCTCGAAAGGAAATTTTTCCAATTTTCCTCTCATTTCTGCACCTCTTCCGTTGACCGGGGAAAAACATTAACTATTTCTCATCGGGCTCGCAGCCATTTTTATATTTTAACCCTTATGAATCAAAGAGGTGAAAATTTTGAATTTCCTCTGATGGTCCGCCTCCTACAGACCCCTATGAATTTTCAAATTTCCACATGTCACAATGACACATCTTGAGGCGGCCGCAAAATTTGATACCTTAAATGAACGCAGTGTGCCACATGTCCTACTGCAGAAAAAAGTTTGTCCGATGTTTCAACCTTAGTTGAAGGCACCACGTGTCATGCTCTGAGGTAGTCTCCTTTGACCTTTGAAAAATCTAAGTAAAATGCAAAGTGAGCGAGAGGCCTCCACGTGTCATCCTGGCACTTATTTAGAATGAAACTCAAGGGCTATTCCCCAAACATGCGCAGTTCCTCCACGTGTCTCCATTGTGCAACTTCAAGATGGCACGCAAAGTAGAGACCCTAAGTAAGCATGAGCTCACCATGTGTCTTGTTCCGCCAAACCGTATGCATTTGGATAAAGTTTTTCTATGTTCGGACCAAGCAACGAAAGCCTCCATGTGGCCTCCCGGTGCTACTCCAAGGCAAAGCCCAAAAGCAGATCTTCAAACGAGTGTCGTTCCTCCACATGGACACATTTTAAAGTTCGATTTTTATAGAATTTCTGAAGTATTAATGTGACCCACATCCAACAAAGAGGTGCAACATTTCCCTGTCAACCGAATGATGTAAATTTGACCAGGAGAAACGGCCAAAAACCATAAAACACAAAGAAACATCCATTTGAGCAAGAAAATGAGGTTTTCTTCAAGGAAAAAAATTTAAAATGTTGTAAGGCTCAAGCACGATCCTTAGGACACATCAACTCATTTTTCCTCGAGTATTTATGGAAAAATTCTAGGGACAACAGATCTTGATTGTGGAAAATGGAGGAAATGAGCGAATGCAAGTTTTGAAGGAACAGAGCATGGGAGACTCAAAATACGAGAGATTTTCAAGAGGAACAAAGGAACCATGAGATAAATATAGACCTAGACGTGATCTTTGATCAAGGAGTACATTAAAATGGCAACAAAGATTGGCCAAACATAATACGGGGAAGAATAAAATGACAGAGGTCGTGAATTAATAAATCTTCAAGGGCACAAATGGGGTGAGACAATTCTGAACACCAACATTGGCTCCAAATCAGGGATAGGCACTCCCAGCAAGTGCCACAAGAAAAATAGTAGACCAAGTGCCAAAATATCCTTTGGGTGACAAAGTCAGCTCACAGAGTAGAGAAATGAAGTCATCACCAAAAACAAACAAAGAAGCAAGCAAAAATAGGTCACCGCGGACCAGGATGAGTAAAAAACACAAAAAACAACATGCAAACAAAAAACTATACACTGTACAAGAGGTGTTTACCTTGATTCAGAGGAATCAATCCAAGAAATGCTTCAAATGCCTACCATTAATAGGAAATTCAAGTAATTCACCCACTATATCCTTCAAGAAGAAGGTGTGTTCACTAATTCTAATGTTAATGGAGTAAGCGCCCATCCACAATGAGTCAAACTTCCCATGCTTGCCCTTATCCCCATGCCTGCTATCCCATAGTAGCATAAGATCTCAAATATTGAAGGCTTTGGGAGTAACTTTCATATCAAATAGTTTCTTCATTTTTCTCTAAACTTTATGTCTCTGGTGGGATGCCCTCCTCTCTTCATCAAGCTCAACAATCTGGTTGATGCGGGGCATCATGAGGAGTCACTTCTTGATCTTCCAGTCGTTGAATGAACTTATCTGAATACAATTACATATGCGGGGGTAGTGAGGGCTGAATCCTAAATACCAACTCAAATGGATTCTTTCCGTGGCTCTTTTGACAGTGATCCTATCAACCCGTATAACAAACTTTAGTTGTTTGCCCCATTTTCACTTTTTCAACTCCAAGGTTCTTCTTATAATCTTTAGTAAATTATTATTGTTGGACTTAGCTTGTCCATTTCCTTGGGGATTATAATTAAAGGCATATTTCAAATTTATCCCATATCCTTTACACATTCTACCAAAGGTTTATCCCTAAATCTCATGGCATTATCAACTATGATTTTAAGCTCGGTACTCCAAACCTACAAATAATATTGTTTAGACAAAATCCATGACAACTTGGTGTGTAGCATTCTTGGTGGGGATTGATTCCACCCACTTGGTAAATTAGTCGGTGGCTACAAGAATCCACTTATGGCCAGCACTTGAAGGATCTGAAATATCACTAATGAAGTCCATTCCCCATTTCTTAAATGGGGCTTCAATTGCTACAAACTGCAAAGTTAGGGAGCGTGAATCCTTGACCTTCCAGGAGAAATGCTTGAAACTCTCACATCTTCCGACAAACATGGTTGCATCCTTGAAAATATTTGGCCACCAATAACCAACCCTTAGAATCTTATGTTTTGTGACTCTTACGAGAAAATGCCCCCACAAACTCCTCCATGGAGATCATAAATTATTTTGGGGGCTTCATCTTCAATGATGCATCTTAAGAGGAATCCCTCTACGTTCTTCCATGCCAACCCAAAATTAGTAATGACATATTTCTAGAAAGCCAAATTAAGAGCTCTTTTCTAGCTTCTTATTCAAATTTTAGGGTAGTTTAAGTGTCGAGATATAACATCACATCCTTGTACAACTCGAACTCATCAATCTTTCAAAAATAGCTGCCCTTTTTTTCCTCAATCTCATTTACCTCAATGTTCGCAAGTTACTCTCACCATGAGCCTAGATAACCCAAACCATTTCACCAACTTCGTGGTTTGGATTTCCATATTATACTCTTCAAATTTTTAACCCAAATACATCTTTTACTTGAGACTTCCATCTCTCGATAGGATGTCTATTACCATGGGGAACATAAGAAACAACTTTTGAACATAAAATATAATTCCTGTAAACCTTTTTTTCTTTTACCAAGGAAAATGACTTCTTTTCCATGATGGTGTAGTTCAGTTCTAATCCTTAAAGCCTTACTGGAAAAAAGGAAATGGGCCTCTCATTCCCTTCATCATCCTTCGTAGTAGGACAGAAGCAATAGTGTTTTTGAAGCAAAAGAAAATAGTTGGAAAGGTTTCTTGTAATCTAGGGCTGCTAAAAAGAGGAATGCTTCAATGCCTCTTTGATTCCATTAAAATCTTGGATGACAAATTTCTTCCCATTTGATGATCTTATCCTTATTTAACATTGAAATGATTGGGATAGTCAAATCAACAAAGTTTTATATAAACCTTCTAATGAAGTTTATCTCGCACAAAGAAGGATTGAATTCCTTTTTGGTTCTTGGAATTGGAACTTTTCTCGATGGTCTCCACTCTTTACTCGGATCAATCATCACTCCTTCCTGTGAAACAATGTGACCGAGCAATTTTTCTTCTACACTCCAAAATGGTATTTCTTTGGATTGAATGAGATGCCATATTCCCTACATCCGATCAACATATTCTCTAAGTGCAAGTAAATGGTCACTTATCCTTCTTGAAAACACTTTACATCATCTTGGTAAACAACAATAAAGTCATTGATGTAACTAGTAAAATCCACATCCATTACACTCTGAAAATTGGCTCCAACATTCATCGGGCCAGAAGGGAATCCTAACATATACATACGTTCCACATGGAGTAGGCAAGGTTGTCTTGATCCTTTCCTGATCCTTTCACCATGACTGGATTATAACCAGAGAAGCCATCTAAAGTAGAAAGAAACTCGACCTAGTCACCAACTCCAAAGCATGTGTTCCATGTTAGGTAAAGGATAGTTGTCTTTCATTAAGGCCTTATTTAGATTCCCTGAATTCCACACCATGACCTCTAATGTCACCATTCTTCTTTCTTAATGGCACTAGGTTGGCAACCCAAGAAGAATACCTTGTGGGGTTGATAATTCCTTCATCCCTTAGCTTCTTCAGCTCCTCTTGCATTTTGAGAGGTAACAGAGGATTAATTAGCCTATGCTTCTACTCAAGGGTTTTGCACTAGCCTCCAAAGGAATATCATGCATGGAACAAGTCCTCCCTGTATGCTTTCGAGCTTAGAATAAGTCAAAGTCATGCAATCTTGGTATTCTTTTAACAACTGGATGTATGATGCTTTTCATCTTTGTTGAGACTGCTTTCTAACCAAATCTTCCTTGGTTTCTCCCTCGTGCCAATGTCATGCTCCTCAACATCCCTCTAGGCTGTCATATACCTATTAATAATGTAGTCAACATTATCAAAATTTGATTCAAATGCAACTAGCCCTTTAGGAATGGTGTTGGTCTTTAGTTTGGATGATGGGTTTTCCAAATAAGGTTTCCTCCCCATCTCTTGTATAGACCATTGGCTCCTAATCAATGTTCTAATTAGAAAAATCTCCATCATTTTTCAAAACCTTCTCGACCTAAGCCTCATCATAAAAACCTACCAATGTTTTATATTGTCAAGAATAGAGGGTCTTATCACTACCTCCACCTCATATTCACAATAAGGGGATGTTTTAATCAAGCAAAACCGAGACCCCATCACTCTGCAAGCTTGTCTCGCCAAGTCATTCAATCTCCTACCATGATGCACAATGTTGAAGGAGTCAAAAATCTCAATGAAGTCCCAAACTGCATGCTTGTATTGTTTCAGTCATTGATTCTTTGTGGCATACACTTTTATGACTTGCTTAAAAACTAACTCTGAGTCTCCTTTGATAATGATGTCCCTCGACACCATAATTCAAAGAAATTCTTAAACCTAACAACAATTCCTCAAACTCAGCAATGTTGTTAGTACACTCAAAGTTAAGCTTAAAGGAAAAAACAAACCTTTCCCGGCTTGGAGAAATTAGGACAAAGACCGGCACCATTTCCAAAAGTGAAGCAGGCTCCATCAAATAATAGAGTCCAAGGAGATCTTGCTTTCTCAAGACACATACACTCCTCAATCTTGTGCTCTTTTCCCTTAGCAAATCCAATAAATTTGTTAGCATCAACATTTGTATATAATACTTCATAAGACGCATTGTTGGGATCCTCAATAAGGTGCAACATTTTCTTCTTCCCATATAACCTCGACAAGGCTGCCCTCAACCGGGATGGTGGCATAAGACATGTCCATTTGGACACTATGTAATGAAATTACTACTTGTATAATTGAGATTAAGAGCAACATGTAGAGCACCAAATAACACAATATTTCAAAATAATGATCTCAATATGCAATTAGAATAGCTTCACCACTTCAAGGGGGCAACCTCCAAACCATATAACAAGACTCAAATGCTCAAATGATAATGAAATACTACCTATAATCCCCTATATATACTATTCATATGCTATGGCCATCATGAAGGCTGACCTATTAAGCATGAGAAAGTATAAATGATATAGTAAAATGATATGGTAAGCCACAAGTCCTGGCTACTCATATCCTAATACAAGAAATAGGTTAAGGGTGTAGCATGCCATTCCCCTTCAAACCAACGTTGTCCTCAATGTTGAATAATCCTGATGTTGCTACAGAAAAACCTTCATCCTCCCAGTGTGGCGTCTTCTATGCTCGATTCTTCCACTTGATCAGATATTCCTTAATGTATCTAGTTCTCACCTCTTAAGACGTGTTTGTAGAATATTCCCTTGCTCCAAAATGATTCTTCCTTCCTCGTCAAGTTCTGTAACTCATTTTTAGGCTTCAAATTTCTGTCCAATAACCTTCTTCGTGCATGAAACATGGAATATTGGGTGTATGTGTGAAGATGGAGGCAACTCTAGTTTATAAGCAACACTACCAATTTTCTCTGTAGAACCCGATAAGGGCCATAATATTTGGGAGAAAGTTTGTTTTCCTTTTTTTGTTGCTTTAGAGAAATCTCTTTGTAAGGCTGGAGATGTACAAAAACTAGTCACCAATTTCAAAATGTCTTTCACTACGGTGTTGATCTCGCTTGTTGTTTCATCCTATTTTGTGCTAATGCTAAATTCTCCTTCAAACTAGCCAAACCACATTTGTTGATGTTGAATGTGTTCCTCAACATCTCGACCTTAGTTTTCACCCTCATGGAGGAAGTGATAGAAGGTGGATGGTAACCATATAATGCTAAAAATGGGGTCATTTGAGAAGAGGTATGAAAAGATGTGTTATACCACCATTCTCGCTGGTAGCCATTTAATCCAACTTTCTTGCTCATCTCGATACAAAACAACGTAAATATCCCTCTAAGAATTTGTTGACCACTTCTGTTTTCCCATCAGTTTGAGGATGATAAGATGAACTGTGAGCTAGCTGAGTACCCAAACATGAAAATAATTCCGTCTAAAAATTACTTGTGAAAATAGGATCACGATCACTCACAATTATCTTTGGGGTTCCATGTAGCCTTTGAACTATCTCCAAAAAAATAGCTACGACTGTACTGGCTGCAAATGGATGTGATAGGGCACAAAAATGGGCATATTTTGTGAGCCTATCCACAATCATGAAAATAACATTCTTACCCTCTGAACAAGGCAATCCGGTGATGAAATCCATGGAGACCTCCTCCCATCTCTGGCTAGGAATTGGTAAGGGTTGCAATGACACTGGTGTCTTAATTGTTTCCCCTTTGTTACATTTGGCACACTAAACATTCTGATACAAACTTTTGTACATCCCCCTTGAGTCCTTCCCAAAATAATTCTCTTTTTATTCTATGATATGTCTTCAAAAACCCAGAGTGTCCTCCAACAGGTGAGGCATGTAGCTCTGCAAGAATCTTATGCTTCAACTTAGAATCTTTACTCAAGTATAACCTATCCTTGTACCATAGGGCATTACCTTTCCACTCAAATTTGTTAGATGTCATAGATCCTTGCTTGATATTCTGTATTAGAGATTGTGTATCCTTATCTTGATTCCATTCCAATCTTGTTTCATCCACCCAATCGGCCGTCAACATGGACATTCCACATAGTAAGGCATCTCATGGATGTATCCCTTCTAGACAACACATCAGCTACTACATTTTCTTTACCCTTTTTGTATATGATTTCAAAATCATAACCCAACATTTTTGTTACCCACTTTTGTTGTTCCTCAGATGATAACCTTTGCTCCAAAAAGTATTTGAGACTATCATGATCAGTTTTTACCTTGAAGTGTCTACCCATGAGATAGGGCCTCCATTGCTTGATTACATGAAGAATAGCCATCATTTATTTCTCATAGATAGGTTTGAGCATATATTTTCCTTTGAATTGATGACTCTCAAATGTAGTTTGTCTTCCTTCCTGCATTATAACTACTCCCAATCCTTATCCTGAAGCGTCACATTCAACAATGAAGGTTTTTGAGAAGTTGGGAGTAGCCAAAACTGGGGTGCTACACATGGATTCCTTCAGCTGCTCAAAGGATTTAGTGGCTACATCTATCCAATGGAATGCATCCTTCTTTAGCAATGTAATGAGTGAGGTTTCTATTCTACCATATCCCCGCACAAATCTTTTGTAGTACCTTGTTAGTCCTAGGAACCCACGCAGATTTTTGAGATTTTTGGGCCTTGGCCATTCCATTATAGCTTTGATCTTCTAAGGATCAACTTTGACGCCTTCATGGGATACAATATGACCCAAATACTCTACCTCTTGTACACCAAAAGAAAATTTGGATTTCTTTGCATATAGAGTATGTTTCTCCAAAACTTCCAACACGTTATTTACATGTTGTAAGTGTTCTTCCCATGTCTTACTATAAATCAATATGTCATCAAAGAAAACTAATACAAATTTCCTTAAAAAGGCCTAAAAATAGTGTTCATCAAGCTTTGAAAGGTTGAGGGCACATTTGTAAGACCAAAAGGCATTACCAAAAACTCATAATGGCCCTCATGAGTCCTAAAAGTTGTTTTATGAACATCTTCCTCTTTTATCCTAATTTGATGGTACCCCGAATGAAGATCTAATTTTGTGAAATAAACAACACCATGTAATTCATCAAGTAAATCATCAATTACTGGAATAGGAAACTTATCTTTGATGGTGTACTTGTTGAGTTCTTGGTAATCTGGACACATCCTCCATGTTTCATCCTTTTTACGTACCATGACCACTGGTGAAGAATATGCACTCTGGCTATGCTTGATGATACCTGCCTTCAACATTTCCTCCACCATTTTCTCGATCTCACTTTTCTAGGAATATGGGTATCTGTATGGTCTGATGTTAGGTGTTTGGCTCCCTGGAATCAACTAAATGGCATGATCATGATCCCTAACTGGTGGTAGTCCCTTTGGAATTGCATCAAAAACATATGAGTGAGCATCCACAATCTTCTGAAGATTGGGTGGCATTGAAGACTCTGTGTTTTGTACTTCTATGGAAAATAGCTTTGCTATAAAGCCATCCACAACTTTTCTCGAGAACCTTCAGCATCTAATGAGAGATAATAATCTGTGGAGACTTAGCTACCATTCCATTCAATTGTATTGTCCTTCCATCTGAATGAAATTGCATGAACAATTCTTGGAAATTCATCTCAATAGTACCTAAGGTTGTGAGCCATCGACCCCAAAAACAATATCTGCCCTCCCATGTAAATAGCAAACATAGGTGATTCTAACATGTAGTCTCACATGGAAAGCTTCGATACTATGGAACCTTCCTGCACTTGACTGTCCCACCATCCGCAATCATAACTTGCATTTCGAGCTGGTAAATAAAACAATTGAGTCGGGCAGCTAACTTACTATTTATGAAGTTATGAGTACTCCCGAGTCAATCAACCACGTCACCTTCTATTTTTGAGATAGCCAATAACCTTGAGTGTTTGAGGAGTACTAATACTCCGACAATGCATGGCAAGAAATTGTAGGTTGGTGATCCTCTACTTCATCTTCTACTGGTTCCTCAAAGATCTCCTATAATTTCAGCTTCCTCATCATCCTCATTACCTCCGTCAATATAGAACAACTTATTTTCATCACATTTATGTCCCGGTCCATATTTGCTATCACAGCTAAAACATAATCCTTTTTCTCTCTTTTTCTTCCATTTGTT